>CALNXA010000005.1:242542-244899 GCA_941860345.1 Chrysodeixis includens
TAACATCTCTATCACTTTTTAATGGAATAAAAGTCGGATCAATTTTATTTTTGAGGTTATTAACACTAATAGCTTTATATTTAAGACAACAAACGGGTTTAATTCGCGATGTAATTTAATATTTCTTTTCTCCCGACGTTTCGATCGAGTTGCACCCACCGTGGTCACGGGTGGACTGATAACAGCTAGTGGTTTCTTAACTATCCTAACTAGGACATGTCAATGTCAACATTTTCACTTTTTTTAGATCGTGCTTTCATCTACCCTACATACTACACTGACAACTTCTTTTTACCGGCTTTGTGTATCTTTTTCGCGACGATGACATTTCGACACTGTCGTAGAACAAAGACAGATGTGACAAAACAACGAAATCGTTTTTATTTTAGAATAGTCTTCAGTTACAAATAAGCTATCGATACATCCAAGAAAAAGTAAAATTTTCCGAATAGTTTCCGAGATATTGAGTAGAACAAAGTCGGTTCTGAAAACTGTTCCAAAAAACAAAGTTATAAGATCAGTACCGTCACTGTCGGTTGGAAATGAGCGCCGTGCGCGCCAGTATTATCGTCACTAGCGGCGTTGTTCGACGGCAAACGGCTAGGTACGCTGCTAAATTATCAGTTTAGTTAAATAACTGTGTAATTGTTTTGATTAGGTTATTTTTTTAATGAACTTAGTTTAAAAATGTCTCAGTCACATAAAATAATGAAAAATGTAAAAAATAACAAAGAAACAAGAAATAAATGATTTGTTGAGGCGGCCAGTAATTCAAATTTGGAAGAAAATATACTTCAAGCAGGTACGTAATGCTATTTATTTTTAATCTGAAATATATAAGAGCCATTAAATACATATTTTATTATTTTTGAGCTATTAATAGCATTTTATCATGAAAAATTAAAAGTTCCCTAAAACAAGGTCGGTTCTACACATACGATACAGCGTATTATGCAGAACCGACATTGTTCTACGGAGATAAAAAATGTTTAATTTATTTAATATTTGACTATTTCCATGCCTTGTTTTGTTAACACATTTATTCATGTACTTTATTTATCGAATCCCTACTTTTGATTTTGTGATGTCGTATGTTTAAATGTAACGTTTATCTTCGAAATTTAATAAAATTTTACTAGTGGCTTGTAGACATACAACGTTGTATTCCGGAGTATGATTACATTTTTTATGCCGCATATTAAGAACGGACGGTGTTCTTTGACATAATTTCACATACGACTTTGTTCGTATACTTTAAATGCTTATAAAACATATTTTATGTAAAATCAGAACCATTTTGTTTATTTTTTTGTATTGTAGATGTATAGTTCTAAATAATTTCATAATTTGCAGGTCCTGGTGTTGAAAAATCTGACTCGTCGTTACCACCAGGCGCGGAGGCGAACATTTTTAGTTCGCCATTTATTATTGAAATTTTGAGGCTTCCTCTTCTACCACTAAAGAGGAATGCGGAGATGATGTTGTAGGTACACCTAAATCACTACATAAAATTCCTATCTCTATCTTTCGCCTAAAAATTCTCACAGAAATTATGAAGACGTTTTTGTAACCAAATGAAATGAAATCATTTATTTTGTAACTAGGATAATTATATCACTTATACATGTTCTATAAATGTTTTGGGCTCGCAAGATTCGACATTTCCTAACTGACTACCCTGAGAAGAAATGTCGAAACAAACTCAGGAGTAAACATAAACATGTTGTGTACATGACACCTATGTAAAACAGCTTTACCATCTTACTGGATACTGTTAATGGAGTAGATTCAGTTCTGAATCTGAAACCAGCCCTGTGTCATCTTTAGGTCGAAAGAAACGTAAGAAGTGCCAGGGTTCATGGTTAGTGTCAGAGAAAATGATTTAGGGAAAAACATATGTTAAAATGAGGTAAATTTTAAGGTTCGCCTTGCAAATGACGATTTTAATGTTTTGTTAAAATAACTCATAAGTACACAGAGATTGTGTTGCTTCACAATGTTTTGGAGTCTGGGTTTCAGATTAAAATGTTGGTTTGACTAGCGTATTTGTTAGATTTTTCGTTAAGTATTTGAAAGCATTATAATTTAATAAAAGTCTAGAGTGGATCAGCTGGTGTTGTACCGAGAGACAAAAGGGAAACGTCAAAGATTTGAGCTTGAGTGATTCGTATTGCACCTTACAGCTTGATAGGTTGTGACTGTCATTAAAGGTCTGGTGCAGAAAACGAAGGATAGTCAAGAGAACTCCTCAACGTCTAGGAGTTAAAAAGAAACTACTGTATAAGTTAAACTTTCATATGTATCGATAGTTGTGTTCTTTTATAATTATTACGTGGGCCTTATTTTAAGAAGGTAAA
>CALNXA010000006.1:0-216953 GCA_941860345.1 Chrysodeixis includens
GCACCAGAACGAATCTTACTGAGGGCTTCTTCAAGTGTTTCAAGAGTATAATTACTTTTTACTCCATATCTTCTAATGCCGGGATTTACTTTCTGAGTTTTACGAGGCATCTTTACTTCATAACACTGTAATAGGGAATTTTATATTAAAACTGAGCAACATTATGAATGTATTCAAAGTTATCCCAAACTAAATTTTTATGATGTGGGTAACTTTGAACAGTTCAAAGTTACCCAAATTACATCGAATTTCATCGTCGTCAAAAGTTTATAGACTGAACGCAATAATCAATGTGGAATTCAGATATAACATTTACAAAATACTAATATACAAACTATATTTCAAGATAAATACCAAAACATACCTGTTTACGATAAGTATTGTATTAAAATTGCGATTTCAAAACAGAGCAACGAACACCTGCAACAACTTCACCACAGAAAACGCGGGAATCTACAAAATTATGACATAGACAGGTTTTTTTTTTTTCGTCAATCAAATAAAAACATTTTCGCGATCCGTTTTACGCAGAAACCATATTGCAACGCCGGAATAATTCAGCGTAATAAATTAATAAATCTTTTTCACAACTTTGTTCAAAGTTAGACCGCTGTTCAATGTTACCCAAATTGACTGTATCAAAAGGGTTCAATCATAGTCTACTTACCGGGCTGCTTTTGCCAAATTCGTCAGGAAGAGCATTTCGGTCTCCGCGTGATTCCACCATTTTTTCTTTTTTAAGTTTAATATTTTGGCGAATGGATAAACTTCTAGTTTGACTAAATTTATTCGAAATACCCTGATTAATAAGATTGAGCCAATGTTCGCTGGAGCATTCTGTAGACCGAAAAAGCTTTTTATTAAGTCTGGGCTGTCCGCACGTTGTTTGGATGTCTTTGACTCTCTGACATCTATAGTGCGTTTCACGAAAGAGTTCCCTTCGCCGTTTTGTTGGTACTACCGGCTGTCAACTACTGTCAAGTACGTCAAACGCTTTAACGCATCAGTGTTTTTTATTGTTTTACGGTGTTAATAATGCCGAAGACCCTTAAAAGTGGTGAAAGAG
This sequence comes from Chrysodeixis includens, assembly GCA_941860345.1. NCBI lineage: Eukaryota > Metazoa > Arthropoda > Insecta > Lepidoptera > Noctuidae > Chrysodeixis > Chrysodeixis includens. Next base: position 1,067 of record CALNXA010000006.1, read on the forward strand.
AGTTGGTGTTGAAAGTAAAATCATTTTGTGGAAGAGAAAAACGTAACTAGGAACCAATAATTCCATTAGAACGTGTGAGACTCCGCGTCGCTACCATGACAGGTTTGTAATATAGGGTTACCAGAACTTTATGCTATTCCCCATTGCTACCCCGTTGGTATGTCGTGATATTGTATGTGCATATTTTTATATTATGAAGTATACATTCTTGAAATTGTTGCACACAACCAGAAATGGCACTTTTATGAAGTAAATACTATGTTGACTGTATTTGTTAAGTGATTTCATTAATATTTATTATTTATTGCTCATTATTAAAGTAAATTAAATTTTAAAAGAGTTATACATATCACAAAAAAAGATGTCGAAATGTTTAATATACCAGGTATCTAACAGCTATGTTCTATGAACTTCCTTCAATAATTCTAATTTCGTTAAAAAGACTTAACTCACTATTATGTAATAATTTTGTTTGTTTTAGATATATCTGAAAAAACTGTTTCAAAAATTACCCAAGAAGGTGAGGTACAACCGAAATTTCAACTCCAGGAAAGCATTGTCCTAGAGAACAAAAGGATTAAGCTGGATGATTTTGAGCTTTGTGCATTATGTCATAAAATTCATGAATTTTATATTGTAAAGAAAGAGCTACCAACTCTTACAAAACTGTTTCATGAAATGAAAAATGAAATCGATACAAAAATGACACTTCTGACTATAGTAACCCTGGAGATAGTGATAGCAGTATTATATCCGGTTACACGAGCATAATTATTCGAAAACGTAATATTGTTGTTGCAAATAAACAATTATTACAGTTAAATAACATGAGTTTTATTTGTATAAATATGTTATACACCCCATTTATAATGTTAGGTAATCATTGTTAATATAAAAAAAGATATATATGAATATATAATCTATTACATAACTACATCAAAATATTAGGTCGGGGAAAAAGTTTTTTCGCATTATAGTATGTATGAACTTGTAATAAAATCTCTTTGGCTATAGTATTTGTGTCTAGCTGGTTGGTATAATTGAAAGTTATTTAAAAAAAAAATATATAAAGAACATAATTCCAAATTCTAATTTTATTAGAGAGAGAAAGATTTTATTACAAATTTATACATACTGTACTGCGAAAGACTTTCCCCGATTATTAGGTAATATAATCATCATTACCTGGCCACACTCAATTATGCGCTACCAACATAACGGCGAAGGGAACTCTTTAGTGAAACGCACTATACAGGTTGATCAACTATAGGCACAGTCGTGAACAACGTGCAAGTGGTCTCCGCCATGATTGAACATCCAGAAGATGGTCCCATTGAAGCCACCACTTTGCTGGCATATTCGTGAAACATCTCGATCGCTATATCGGTCATCTGGAATTCGCATAATGTCATGTATAATTCGGAATCGCAAAGAATGGTTTTGAATGCACTCCAGGATAAATCTTCGCAGTTTTTCGCTCTCACACTCCCGCTTCCAGTGTTTGGACGCAACTAAACTGCAGTTAGAGTGACCTTCACCTATTTCAAAGTGAAAGGGGCGGGGCGTCGCACGCGCGCCTTTGACAAAAAATAGCGTTAGGCAATCTGATTGGACAACAGTCCACGTGGACTATGCTAGATTGGCTTGCGATATTTTGTCTCGTTAAAAATAAAGATGGAGTGATCTGCTCGACTCGTGCGCTAGGTAGGTATCTTCAACGGTTTGATACGTAAACATTATTAACAGGATGGTTCATATTTCCAATGTATTATTTATTTTTCTTCATACATATTATCTTAGTTAATGATAAAAAAAATATATTCGCGCCTAGAGGTATTTTATGTAGGATACTTTGTGTAGACCACTTTTGTAAGACGACTAAAAAGTCACGGTGTATATAGATTGGCGTTAAAACTATCAAGCTACTGGGAGAACTTACTCGTGAGCAAGCAACATAAAACTGCTCATGAGAGAAGCAATGTTCTCTCAAGTCAACACCCGCAAAGGGGCATGCCAGTTTTAGGCCCAGATATGCGCACGAACTTGACTGTGCTAAAAAACTATATTTTTATTTGTCGTAATTTTCCCTTGTTTTCATTATTCTGGGCAAGTCGGCATATTTTTTTCATAAATAATAAACAATAAAACGACTTACGTACGTAATAGAACAGAAAAGAGCCATATTGACTGTAGGGATGTTGCCATGACATAAAATAAGTTGGAAAATCAATCAAAATAATAATTTACCTTAACACATTCGGTGCCACCGACTCGCCCGGAGAGTCCCTTAAATTTTATTCCAGCGCCGTGGACTCGCCTGGCGAGTTTAATGTGTTTGCCATTTTTTTTCTAAAATGCATGTATATTTTCTGCTTAAAATAATACTGAAGACTAAATATACCCTAATCTAAAGAATTACGTGGTGGGCCGGGTGTGTAAACCCAGTTTATAATCGAAAAAAAATAAACTATTCTGCAATGCCTTGAACTCGCTAGGCGAGTTCACTGACACAGATTCTCAAACTTTTATTAATGAAATATCTATATGGTAGATACTTTTATTTTCATTTTACCTAAAGTCACATTCACTCGTAAAACAACGGCGGATTGTGTTCTACACCTTGTAGGGGCTCGAATTTGGTGTTATTATACAGGGTGTAAGAAAACTACTATAACGATCCTGAACAGGCGTATACTACTATCAATCTAAATACCAGAAAACGTATTTTTGGAGGTCAATATCAAAAACTGTTAAAGTTATTAATTTTTGTTCCATCCATCTAACGCAAAATTCTCCCCAAAACTCGGCAAAATTTCATAACACTGACAATACTCCACACCACCGCGGCATCTATGGGATCTATTGTACTATTGCTTCAAAGGAGCCGACCAGTCCAAAATAAAATAAAATGTCAAAAAATAATGTTATTTATTTTATGTCAAAGGAACCGCCAGCCCTTTCGGCGCGTGCACAACTACCGCGGATTCCTTTGATGATGCCGCCGACCGGCCGAGCGACACTGACGACACTCAGTCTCGCGTAGAAAGCGCTTTCGACAAGACGTACGATTGCTTGTTGTTTTCCAGCTAAACATCGTTATTTCTTTACCATCGATGACTATTGATCATCCTTATCCCGACATCAGTCTCGTGTATAAATTTGTGTCGATAAGATCTCCGAATAGTTATAAGTTTTTCGCGAGAAGTTATGGCGTACTCTAACGTAACTTATTTCAATATCAAGTGTCCGAAGGAAGTTTGACGCGCAATGTTGTTTGCGAGTGGTGTAACAATGCCGTCGGTACAAGTATTACTAGCATCATCTTCACATAACGAGCCAAATTGTGAGTGTTAAGGCGAGTCTTAAAGCCAGTACAGGTGTGAAAGTATTAGTGTTACATTAAGAAATGTGATTAAACGGTTCAGAGGAATGTTAAAGTCAAGCACGATAAACAAAATTTACAATTAAAAGTGGTAGCTTTATTACGCACGTAAATTGCCGGAATACCAGGTTGCTGGCCACCTACATACACCTGTAAGTACCATTAACATTGTTATCATCGCACACACACAAATAAAATCAAAATAATTATTGCGACTTTAACGACTCGCTAAACATACCTAGACTAGTCAAGTGAATTTCATACCTACGTTCCTTTCTCATAGTTATTATTTTTGGTTAGAATTGTATTGCAAGGACCAGGTAAACAGAGGTCAAGTAGTAGTAGTAGAGACTTTGTATGTCGAAACCGTTGACGAGATCTCCCAAGTAGTCATTGTTACGAATTCTCGATCGCCAGCTGACGGAGTAGCACGATCGACAATTCTTGATCTTTGATATTTCGAAAACAACTTATTAATCATCGTATCGTTTGTCGTACTACTACCTAGTGTAGTATTGATATTATTTTGTGGTAGATAAATACAAAATGACTGTTCAATTAATAATGTCAGCTCACGGCTCACAACGAAGATACCGCCGTAAACTTGTAGAAAATAGAAAATAAATTCAATAAATAGCATACAATTTTGGGATAATTTACGTAAAGTGTTTAACCTTGTGTCGTTACCAGTAAAGTTGAAATTGATTTGCAACGGTATTTTTGGCGATATGATCAAAGTATCAAACACTTGCGCTTGCGCTAGCGGCCATTCTTGAGTTCAGGTCATGACCCGAACTTTATCATATGTTCAGTGTGGCCACTAATAACGGTGGGGAAATTTAGCATTATGAATTAATTTGAACGGGGAAAAATCATAATCGCGTATCGAAGTAAAAGTCGCAGCAATGTCTTTGTAACACGAGACTACATATGCCCCTTCACGATCGTTATAGTCGTTTCATTACACCCTGTATAGGCAAAGGGTACTTCTAAGTTTTTGAGCGTGTCCTTGCATTTTATCTATACTTACAATAAATCTGTAGAGAGGTCAATTCTGTACATGAAATATACAGCGTGTATCATAAATACTAAATAATACTTTCAGATATTAAAGTATACCCAATAAGCATCAACTTGGTCTAGTCAAAATTTTTTTATACTCAAAAAAAATTTAATTTTACTTAAAACATTATTAATAATATAACAAATTGAATAATCATTACATATTTAAACGTTATTCGAAACTTCACAATAAACATTTTAAAACTGTACTGTTTTTTAAACTATATTCTTAAAAAGCCCGTATCAAAATATTTCCGGGTAATTTTTTTTTTATTCAGTCGAATTGAAAACCTCCTCCTGTTTATAAAAACAATATTAGATATTCAAAATATAACCTCAACAATAACTACTATTTATAAGATTGACAACCACTGCATAAGTTACGTAACAAACATACCTTTTCTTTTATCTATAGTGTTTCTTGCCATTTTTATATGTTAAATTACACCGTATACTAGTTAAACTCTTTTTAATTGCGTTAAACACGTAACGTACACTGTCACGGCCATAAAAATAACAAAACATTGTTTTTACCCTAACGCAATGCCACTGAACTCGCGTGGCGAGTCGATTCAATTCGTGTTGCAGCGCCGGCGACTCGCTTACCGAGTCCAACGTAAAATGTAGGCGGCATCCGAGAAAACATCGTGAAAATCGTAGTGGTAATGAACGTGTTAACTAATAACTGTATTATATACTAGTTAAATTGTTTTTTAGTCACGTTGTTGCACAGTAAAAATGCTATTACTAATTTAATCTTTACACATTGAATGTTTATAGAATTAATATTTATAATCGATTAATATTTTTTGTTATTGCAACATTACCTTCTTATTTGTTGTTGACTGTGGTAAACGTCATAGCTTGTTTTGCATCTTTAACGTGAAGGTTACATGAGCTATGTTATGCAATAACGTGCCAACCTTAAAAAACGTAAACCGGAGAAAGCTCAGCTCAAAGAAATTTACAGCTACAAAAAATACTCATAAGTTGTTCTGATTGTATCCAAAACTTATTAAATAGGTAATCATGTATTATAGTGGTTCTAACACAGCTTTAAAGAGTGAGAGTTATAGGGAAAGTAAAAATAAATGAAATAATGATGAATTGTTTATTGCAAAATTACAATCATAATATTGTTAGCTAAATGTTAGCTAAAACTTAAGTGTGGGTAGTGTCGATTCCCACCACCTATAAAAGCGATCGCTCAGTTCTGTCCTGGGTTATTCTACTGCTTGTCGACGAGTGGAAAGGTGGTTGGCATCGATACTGTAAGACTGTTCTTGGTTATTTACCTTTACCTATTGTTCTTGTGATTTGTACTGATTTTGTATTTGAGAATTAACTGTTGTTTTGAGTTGTCTACACTTTTTTTAAATTGTTCTCGGTCAAAGTGATTTAAGAAAATTTGTAATAAAAACTAGTTCATTGTGATTTATCTCTTTTTTTTATGTTTTAACACTTCTGGTTCCTAAAATCAGAAGTGGGATTGGATTCTGCTCACAATTAGCCTTGTTAGACAAAAACAACCGTTAATTTTCATAACTGTGCTACGTGCTTGTCCTGAACGATTGGTGGAAGCACCGCCTCGCGCTTAGGTGCAATTATGTCGCGACTAACAGCAATAGAGAAAGGTACTGCCAGTGGTTCGCGAATCCCTTCAACCCGTGGCAGCACACCTTTAGATAAAAACAATAAGTTGTTCGACGACGCGAATATTTGCCGATGCTATCGGTATGCTTGTGAATAGTAAACTTAGCAGTAGTACGTGTCAATTTTCGACCCGGCTGTAAATAGTTTGAGGTGTGATGCAACAAGGTGGAGAGGGCTAGGCTAGCGAACCGTTGGGACGAATTCGAGTGTTTTTAAAGCTGTTTACATCTCTTGATATGGCGTCGGGGTTCCACCAAATACCTATTGCGGATAGCTCCATTCATAAAACGGGTTTCGTAGCTCCGAATATTTAATGATAAGTTTGTGTAACTCTGACTGTTTCTCAGCGGATCACCAATAACACCTTACGTGGACAGAGTCCGGTGATGTATTGATCATAAGCGGCTCATAAGATCGCCGAACGCAAGACGTTCCAGTGGGCGTGATTGCGGGCACGGCGAGCAGGCGTCGCACAGTGTGCGCACGCCACCGCTGTCGTCTGTGGTCCCAGAGATGCCAAACAATTGTGGATCCTGGAATGCTGTACTGGCGCGACTGGAGGCGCTGGAACAAACTTCTCGTGCGTCAACTTCGGTAGGACCGACTTCAGTTGGACAAGTGGAGCGGTATGTGCGCAGTGTCTTGAATATGTTAATGATTGAAGTAGCTTACAGGAAAACTGAATGAGCTGAGGAGTTGTGGTGTCTCTAACTAATACTTAACTTGACACAACAAAAGACCACACGAACCTGGACTCTGAACCTCTTGGTAGGCCATAAGAATGCGACGCCAGCTATTCGAGTCCTGCCTCAGAAAATCGTAAGTCGAGAAGAGAGGTCGTCAGACAAGGGACGGCCGAACGGTTGGTAAGGAACCAAGCGGCTATGAATGCTCGCGTGAACCAAGATAGGCGTGTGGTGTTTCTCTCGTGTGTTTCAGGAAGAAGATTTTGTCTTCATTATAAAATATGCCCAGTCTACGGGGAAGCTTGACCATGGCATGCGCGGGCCCTATCGAGTGGTTCGTGCTTTGCCACATGGACACTATGAGTTGCGATTGGTGGCCGGTTCCTATGGCAAAACGACCTTTGCCGCTGCCCAGTATATGGTGCCTCGTTGAGGCAAGTGGACACCTGAGTCGTGTGCTGGTTTCTTCGAGGATAATCATGATGATGTTGACAGTTTTATTGAAGACCTGTCACCCCAGTTGGAGTCACCTGCACCAGAACCGATAGCAGGGCCTTCATCAATATCTTCATCAAGCTCGCTAGCTTCGTGTATACCTGGAGCGAGGGTGCGACCCTCAACAATGGCGTATGCCGCCCAATTTTAATGCCTGTGTCGCACAACAATGATTAAGTACGCAGCATGAATATAGGTTTGTGGGGACGCCTACTGCCCTATATTTTTGCTTTTAATTATTTGGTTTCATTCAATTCATCCTAAATGCCTCGACACGAAAATAATAACCTGAGTGATTTCACAGATGATGAAACTAATGACTCTGACGAAAATTCTTTGAAAATAAGTTTGATAAAAATAAATTATAAACAGTCTTTCTGAATTACAGTTGTAAGTGTGTGCTTGATTAAAAGTGTGAGGAGATGTACTTTGGTGGTTGAGCGCGTGCTGCCTAAAAGTCAGCGAGCTCACGAGGCCACAGAAGGCAGGGCACTGAGTGTCTGATTACAGCAAGAGCGTACTCTCATGATGGTTTGGGCAATATTCCGGTTCAGGCACTGTCCAGGCTGTATCACTTTAAAGTACGAGTCTGAGAGAGATTTGTTATTTGTTGTATGCCTAATTTATCTATGTTACAGCTTTTGGATACAAGTTACGTGCGATGTAAAACGTACGATGATTTGCCTAGCTATGAAGAATTGATGTGAAATTACGAAAGTAGCAATGTTCACATGTATTGGACTTATTGTCTTGCAGACGCATATGTTGGATATGCGTGTGCCACATGGTAGCTTTTGGGCACATGGTAGCCTTGCAGACACGTTTTTGACGTGTATTGGACTTGAATGTCTTGCAGACGCATATGTTGGATATGCGTGTGGGCACATGGTAGCTTTTAGGCACATGGTAGCCTTGCAGACACGTTTTTGACGTGTATTGGACTTAAATGTCTTGCAGACACATCGCTGTATGTGTATTGGGCTTCGGCCTTGCAGACACATCGCTGTATGTGTATTGGGCTTCGGCCTTGCAGACACGTTTCTGACGTGTATAGGTTTCTGTCAGGTGCTGTGGGCCGACGCGGCCACTGCGGCGCTCTACGCCTGCGACAAAGACCGCTGCGCCGCGAACACCACGCGTCTGCTCAGGAATGACACTGCACCGCCGATTAACGTCGCTGGTGGTGGTACAGCGTCGCTGTACACATGAAAGGGTTACTCCAAAGAAGATGATATATGTGTTGATGCGACTTGTGCCAGCCGTCATCTGATTCAATTGCCCGTTGCCGCGCTGCAGCGCCGCGCCGCGGAGCACCACACGAGAGGTTACGACGGGAATGGAGAAGTCGACGAGTGCTGCAGTCACAGCGGCTGCCGAGAGGAGGGTCGACGTATGTGACGTCACCAACGCATGCAGTATTTTGATGAATCCGGTGAGCAGTTTTCATTTTGTTGTGATTCGAGTGCTGAGTGCTCATTGATGAAAGAAATTGTTTTCAATTTCATGGCAAACGTTTGTATGATTCTGTCACTATGACAGGTCTGGTTAAAGTTGTTAGTTCTGTATGGATCCTTACTAGATGGATACCGTTATTTTTTGAAGGCATTCGATTCCAAAGGGACATACAAGTATGCCCATGACAAATTGAGAAGGACGCCTGAAGCTCGAAAAATTGTTATAGAATTGGATGATCAAGATAATGATCAGGTATCTGACACATCGCGCGATTGAGTTTGGTAGCACTTGATGGAAGTGTTACTTGGTAGTGATACAACGCTTGATGTAGGCGTTGTGTGTGTGTTGATGTGCGTGGAGGCACTGTATAAGATCGCGATATGTGATGTATATACGCGATATAAGATGCTTGTTGATGTGTAATAATGAGTTAATAAATTGGTGAGAGAGAGCTTCAGAAATCCGTCTAAGTTAATTGATTACGGGATTGTAAGAGATAATTGTTACTGGTTTAAGTTATAGTAAAACTGATTGTTTTGAAGCGGTGTGGGTGTCAGAAATGACCGAGCGGTGGTAAATACTACTTGTGATATTTTCCTTTACAGATTCACACGAGGACGTGTGTGTGACAAGGATGCGCGACCAATGCAAGCGCGCATCGCCACGAGAATTGCCTCGTTCACATTACAGCGCGACCGACCAACGGGTGAACGAGCCTGATCCTGCTGCAATGGAGGCTGAGCTGTACTACGAGCTTCGTGGGAAGCCCCGGTACACGGACTGGACACGCGTGCACGGCGCGTGCGAGGAGTGACAACGGAGGATGTGCCCCGAGGACGGCGCACTGTCAGGAGAGGCCGTGTTAGCTAAAACTTAAGTGTGGGTAGTGTCGATTCCCACCACCTATAAAAGCGAGCGCTCAGTTCTGTCCTGGGTCATTCTACTGCTTGTCGACGAGTGGAAAGGTGGTTGGCATCGATACTGTAAGACTGTTCTTGGTTATTTACCTTTACCTATTGTTCTTGTGATTTGTACTGATTTTGTATTTGAGAATTAACCCTTTAAGCGCCGACACCGTGATATTACGGGCTCTGAAATCTGTGCCCGAATCGCCACACACGTATAATTACGTTATTTTATTAAAAGAGTTCTCATGCTGCACAAACTCCATATAAAATGTGTCAATTTTAAGATGTAGGGTATAATCTTCATTGTTATGGACATTTCTCAACATTTTGAATAATAAATACTTTGAATTTTGAGGTATAAATACTTTATGGTCACTGTCTTCTTTACCTGTATCGCCAGTCACGTAATTTTACGAGTACTAGGGATGGGGCGAATTCGGAAAATAAATAAAAGGTTACTAAGAATAAACAAGGCGCTACAGAAATTACTGTCACTTTTTGCAATGAAAGTGGGTACTTTAATTACAAAATAACCATAATGTTACTCTGATACAAGTATTTGTACATAAGAAAATGTGCCTACTAAGGTAGGCACATCATGGATATTACCCAATTAAATTCATAGGCTGGAATTATTTCATATTAAAAAGGTGCCTGGGTACGTAAATATTATGTAGATAAATTACCTTCACTATAATAACAACAGATTTCGTGGTGTTATTACTTTTAGGTTACCTATATTTTTATAATATTGTCTAAATGTGTATGAATATTTTTTCGAGTAAAATCCAGTTAAATGATTCCAGGTCAGATTACAATGCTTTTATTGTTAAGTAATATTCTCAGAGTACCTACTTACTTACCATTCGCAATTTTATAAACTTTTCTTTAATTTGGTTAACTTATTAAAACATGTTATTTGCCCTAAAATAACATGCCTACTTCTGTTAAAAATACATTTTAGTATTTATTGTTTTAGGAAGAGGAGGAATTAAATAATCGATGGACTTCGACAGCGTTCTGTTATAGGCTTCCATTCCTCGCCTATTTGCTGACTAAGCCCTGACTCTGCTTTTATCTCCTTCCAAGCTATCTCCTTACACGCAATCTCGAGCCAGTCTACATCCATATCCTAATCCAGACGGTTGTCTTACAAAATCCAATATTCGTTTTAATCTCTAATTCTAGTGTAATATCCTAATTCTATTTTTTTAAAAAGACTTTTGACAAAGTCCGTATAACATTAATGGTGGCAGCGAAAAGGATTTTAAAAATCCTGGTAACGTCTCCTTCTAATCGACGCGAGTGCAAAATCAAAAGTGCCGTGAAAAGTACACAAATAACAAGTGAACAAAACATTCATTCAGTGTCAATATTCAGCGTCAATATTCCCGGTATAGTGTCGCATCTAAATCTGCCTGGAAAGTAGTTATAACAACATACCAAGGCCAACTGCTATTAACCATTGGTTGGATAGCCGACCTTTTCAACAGTTCCGTACCCCAGTGTTGTGATCAGCACCAATCACCTGAAGACCATCAATCCAGCGACGAGCCACGAATAACCGTGACGTTATCTACGTCGCGCGAGTTCCAAGAAATGCTAGCCTTCGTTATCACTCTGTCAGTATTCAAGTAAGTGATTCTTGGTCATTGCGATTCTCAAACTTTTATATTAGTGTTTAATAATATTAAGAAATTTGTACTGTAACGTTATAAATTAAGTTGAATTTCGTTTTTTTTTATATATATACCCTGTGTAGTAAAATGTCAGAAAACAGATCACAAAGTCCAAAATTCGAGAAACCGGAAATAGCAATATCAGATATGGAAGATGATAACCTTTGTCCTCCACCTCCTGGCCCGACTACGAGGTCATTAACAAAAAAGAAAAACACTGTCGCGACCAAGATTGAGCTCGACACTAATACATTATTAAAATTCATTAAACCATTTGACGGAAGCCGCGAAACATTAAACGCATTTTTAGTGAATTGCAACAACGCCCACGAACTTGCCTCAGAATCCCAAAAGGACATATTATTCAAATACACCTTATGTCAGCTGCAGGGAAAAGCACAAAGCGCCTGCGCTGTAAAGGAATTCGTCAGTTGGGTTCAACTAAAAGATTTCCTAAAAACGCAGTTTAGTGAGCGCAAACACTACACACATCTGCTCACTGACCTTCAGGACTCCAAACAATCAATTAACGAATCTGTGAGTCAATATGCCCTGAAGATAGAAACCCTACTATCTCAACTCCTTACTGAAGTGTCTATTTCACACGGTCATAAGAGCCGTGAAATGATCGGGCGCACAGCGGCTATGGAGGAATTGGCCCTCCATCATTTCCAAATGGGATTGGCACCTGGAATATCTAACATTATTAGATGTAAGACTCCTAAAAATCTTAACGAAGCCATCAACATGGCCATTTCTGAAGAAAAGGTGCAACAATACTTGGCCAAACAAAATCCATGTAATCCGCGTCGCGACAGCCCTAACCACGTAAAAGCAAATCCACAGCCTATGCGCCGTAACGATCAATCCAGGTCAAATCAGCCCAATTATTCAACTACAATATTTTGCAGATATTGTAAGAAGCCAGGACACACCCTGGAACAATGTCGTAAACGAGAATATAACAACAATCGCTTTAAAGTAGACCAAAGTCAGTCAAAGGACACGCGACGTGTCCATTATACTACTACACCCGAAGATGTAGACGACACAGTGGTAGGCTACGACACCGTCGATCATGAACCAAAAAACGAGTTCGAGTCTCGTCCCGGTGTCGAACGGGACTAAGTACAGTCAAAAACGACACCACAACTTTTACTTCTATATCCAAAATCCCCGCACCACGTGCGGAATATCCTACTAAGTCATCTACAATCTCGCGATTGCCGCTACATGGCGACTCGCACGTATCCATTCCTAAATCCAGAATAACTCCGCAACATGGAGTTCATTCTACAGAAACTCCTATAACTCCGCAATTGTCGTCACATTGCGAATTACCGAAATCCACTGTATCCATACAAGACAAAGTCTTGCCTAAATCTAACGTGTTCGAGGTATCAAGTAATCCTACGATGAGGCGATCACCTCACGTTCTTGTCGAATCTTCAGTATCAGAAATTCCCTTGTCACTGCTTGTGGACTCAGGATCCTCTATAAGCCTGTTGAAACAATCATCCATCAGGAAGCAACCAAAGTTAACTGACGAAAAAATTCAGTTAAAAGGCATAGATCTAGCTGAAGAATGCATTAAAAGTCAAGGTCATTTTAAACTCCAAATCAGATTACCTAAATCCAGTGTATCGCATCAGTTCCATGTAATCAACCAAATTAACCTGCCTTATGATGGTATTATAGGCTCAGACTTTCTTAATGCTCACAAATGCAATATCAATTACACAAAAAATTTGCTTCAAATTGGCGGCTTATCCTTGAAACTCTATTTCCATGATCCCGTATATTTAGTTCCACCAAGGACTGAGACCGTTATAGAATGCTCAGTCCAAAATCCTGAAATTATAGAAGGTATTATTCTTGATCAGAAAATCTCTAAATCACTTTTAATTGCAAATTGCGTAGTACGAGTAAAAGCAAATAACAGAATAAATGTTACAGTTGCAAACACCTCAGAAGAGCTCATAAGATTGAGGTCAGACCTCAACTTAAGAATGATCCCTATTAATCCAGCACAATTCGAGGAGCAGTCCGTTAACTTAGTTAATCATACACACACTAAGACCGATTGTGTGTCACGCACAAACGAAGTCCTTGACTCATTACGTGTATCCCATCTTAATGATGAAGAGAGGGAAGCCCTTCTTTTGCTCTGCTCCGAATTCTCTGACATATTTCATCTTCCCGGAGAACACTTATCCTTTACAAACGCCTTAAAGCATGAAATAAAAACGACATCCGATGCACCAATACACACGAAAACTTACCGTTTTCCCGAAGTGCACAAGGCGGAAGTCAGGAACCAAATGAACAAAATGCTGCAACAAAATATTATAGAGCCCTCTGACTCTCCTTGGTCGTCACCAATATGGGTAGTACCAAAAAAACTTGATGCTTCTAATATCCAGAAATGGAGAGTAGTGATCGATTACAGGAAGCTAAACGATGTAACTATCGGTGATACCTATCCCCTACCTCAAATCTCAGAAATCTTAGACCAATTGGGACACAGTAAATACTTCTCAACCCTTGACCTAGCGTCCGGGTTTCACCAAATCCTTCTTAACGACGCTGACAAGGCTAAGACGGCATTTAATGTCCCTGAAGGCCACTTCCAATTTCTCAGGATGCCGTTCGGGCTCAAAAACGCCCCGTCAACCTTCCAGAGGTTGATGAACTCTGCTCTGACAGGTTTGCAAGGCACCCGGTGCTTTGTTTACCTCGACGACATAGTCTGTTATGCCCACGACTTGTCAACACACATACTTAACCTGCGATCAATCTTTGACAGGATCCGTGATTTCAACCTGAAACTACAACCTGACAAATGCGAATTCCTTAGACGAGAAGTTTGTTATCTTGGTCATGTAATTACCGAACAGGGCGTTAAGCCTAACCCTGACAAAATTAAAGCGGTCACTGAATTTCCAACGCCAAAATCACCCAAGGACATAAAATCGTTCCTTGGACTAGTTTCATATTATCGTCGTTTCATACCAGATTTCTCTAAAACAGCTAAAGCCTTAACTAATCTTTTAAAGAAAGAAGTCTCTTTTAAATGGGAAAACCAACAACAGCTCGCCTTCGATACCTTGAAAAACAAACTTACGACGGCTCCTTTACTCATATATCCTGACTTCTCAAAGCCATTCGTCCTTACCTGCGACGCCTCTAATTATGCAGTGGGTGCTGTACTCTCGCAAGGTCCAATCGGGAAAGACCAACCTATAGCTTATTCTTCACGCACGCTTAATAAAAGTGAATCTAATTACAGCACCACTGAAAAGGAATTATTAGCTATACTTCACGGTTGCAAAACCTTCCGTCCTTACCTTTATGGAAATAAATTCCAAATCGTAACAGACCACAGACCGCTGAAATGGCTTTTCAACCATAAAGATCCTGGAAGCAAACTCCAACGTTGGAGGTTGAAACTAGAAGAATACGAATATGAAATCGTGTATCGTAAAGGTCTGTTAAACTCGGCAGCTGACGCTCTCTCTAGATACCCGGTAAATCCGGTCTTGCCTGAAAATAGAAATAATTTGAATCCCCATCTTTCTGAAGAATCAAACTCTAATGCGAGTCCTGAATTCCTGTTAGAACCCTCCTTGCCAGAGATTGCAGGGGAGACTCTTGACGAGTTGTTAGGAACATCTAACGAAATTAACAATGACATTGATTTTAGCCCGCTGGATCCTTATATCCCCACTGATTCTTCATCTCCTGCAAACGCCTTACCTGCATTACCTGAAACGCATCCAGAACCCTTACCTTTGTCCATTGACCAAAGCTCTGCATCTCCTGCTATACCTGTAAATGCGCATAATCCTAATGAAATGCCTTACCTTGATCCTCAATCTTCTCCTAGTTGTCCAAACTCTGAAAGCTTACCTTTGCATGACGAAACCTACCGTAGTTTTCTTAAATCATCCACTGAACCTTTTAGTACTCAAATAATTGAGCACAATGAAAATCTATTGAAGGGAAACCAACAATTAATAATACTACCTGTTCCAATAGATATGGATGAATCAATACCATATGTACAGGATGTGTTGGACAATTGCCCTAAAACTGAACGCGATAATTTTCTAAGCTTAGAAAGGAATCTACATACCTGTTCTCCCTTGTCGATAGGAAATAAAACTTACCTTTTTCTTTTCACGAAGGTGCATCATTTTGATGAGCACTCTTATCCTGATATATTTAAGAGCTTAAAATACGCCCGGGATGAAATTATGATGACATATCCCACTGTTAACGAAGTAAGCATATCTGATTTCCGAAATCCTTTTGATAAACACTCTTTTGTTAAGATTTTCAATATGTTAGCTTACCTCTTCGATGGCACTAATATCGAGATTCACATATACCATAACAAGATCATATATCCTACACTTAGCGAAATCCCGAAAATATTAAAGGAAAACCACGATATCCCTATAGCTGGTCATCTAGGTTCCACAAGAATGATGAGCCGCGTAAAAGAGAGATATTTCTGGAAAAATATGCGAACCGATATAGAAAACTTTGTAAAAAATTGTAAAGCTTGCCAAACTAATAAAGCTTTGCGGAAGATAAATAGAGCTCCCATGGTCATAACATCTACTTCTACATCTCCTTTTGAACGCTTAGCCCTCGATATCGTGGGACCTCTTCCGGAATCTGGAACGGCAAAACTAAAATACATACTTACGTTACAAGACGATCTAACTAAATTTTCTCTAGCCTATCCTTTACACAGTAACACTGCCGCCGAAGCAAGTGATTGTCTCCTCCATTTTATATCTCTGTTTGGAATACCTAAGCAAATACTCACCGATCAGGGGACTAACTTTACGGCGGATTTATTTAAAAAGACGTGTGATTTTCTGAAAATTAAACAATTGTGGTCCTCTCCATACCACCCACAAACCCAGGGTGCTCTAGAGAGATCACACTCCACTCTCAAGGAATATTTAAAATCTTACGTCAACGAAAACCAAGACGATTGGCCTAAATACGTGTATACGTCAATGTTGGCGTACAACACTGCTGTACACTCAACAACTCATTATACTCCATTTGAGTTACTATTTGGACATAAACCTCACATTCCGGACTCCGTATATGATGATAAATCTACTGCTACTTATCCTGAGTATGTAAAACTCCTTCAGCACCGGTTGAAACACGCTCGTGACAGAGCTCTTGATTTTATCTATAAATCCAAGGAAAGTTCAAAACGGTACTATGATTCACGTAGCCGTCCTCAAGAATATAAAGTAGGAGATTACGTCCTATTAAAAAACCACCTAAGGTTGCGAAAAGCCTTGTCGCCCTTGTGGAAAGGCCCTTATAAGATAGTGAAAGTTCATGGGAACCACACACTATCTTTACTCATAAATAGACGACACGTGAAACATCATTACGACGAAGTCAAACCCATAGATATAAGTGAATAATATATAGTAGCTGGTAATGTCTCTCTCTCGTTACAGTGCACTGGTTTGGTGTCGCCAAGATTATGTACGACCAATCAACTCAAGCTCCGGTATATATTTTGATCCAGTAGGTGAACTCGAAATTAATATAGGACACTTAGATGTAGTAAGCCCTGTTGATATATCCTATATTGAGCCACACATAGATAATATTAATTCGGTATTAGGTAAAATAAGCTCTTTATGTGGTCAGTTCGGTACGGAAACAATGATTGGATTAGAATGCTATAATATATTAGGACCACTTACTATAAAATTTAATGATATGGTTTCCGAATACTCCTCTATTGCTCATCTCACAAGTAACAGATTTAAACGTGGGGCCTGGATTAGTGGCATAGGTACCCTATCAAAAACTATATTTGGAACTCTAGATGAAAATGACGGAGTCAAATATGACACCGCTATACAAAGTATGCAGAATAACGAAAAACAATTAAGTTCCCTTATAAAAGAGAACATCTTGATAACGACATCTTCGTTTACGAAATTAAACGAAACATTACGTAACGTAGTAATTAATGAAGCAAACCTCAATTCTGGTATCGACAGCTTACAATCAAAATTAGAAAACATATCACTGATATCAAATAATTTAATTATTAAATCAGATATTAATTTGTTACTAAACAGTTTGGAAACCGCTGTACTACTCTTATCGTTTAGACTTGAAGACATAACAAACGCTATCATCTTCTGTAGCCAACATGTAATACATCCGGCTATATTACCACCCGCGCAGTTGTACCGAGACTTAGCTGATAATTATAGACATTTACCTGTAGATTTAAGATTACCTATAAGTCTAGAATTAAGTCATATTAATTTGATTATGAATATTTCTAATGTAATATGTTATAGTTCAAACAACAAGATTGTTTTTATCTTACGGATACCTTTAGTGTCCTCCAAGATATATAGTGTATATCATAGTATCGCATTACCTACCCCACATGATATTGTTAAACCGAACACTTTTAGTTTTATCACCCCTAGCAGTAAGTACATTGCAATGACCAAGGATAAAACGGAATACTGTAACCTAGAATCTCTGAACGAATGCAGAGTGATTAATACCCGTGTATTCATTTGTGACGTCATTACGGTACACTCGACTAGCGCAAACCCGAGTTGTGAAAGTGAATTACTAACAAGTGTGGTAAAAACTCTACCTGTGCAGTGCGAAACGAAGTTTATTCATGGATATTTAGATGTATGGAAACCGCTTAGTAATAATAATTGGATCTATGTACAGTCGGAAAACAATAAGCTAAATATAGAATGCCCTAATCAAAAGATTGTAGAAACAAACGTCATCGGGACAGGAATTGTAAACATACCATCTGACTGTTTCGCATATTGCAAGGGCACTAAGTTAATACCTAAAATTAATGACATAAAATTGAATGTCATGGTCACCCGATCCGATTTCAACATTATAAACGATTCTTGTTGTTATTTAGATAAGTATAAAGATGTAATGAACAATGAGTCTCATATCAAATTACAAAACATTGATTTGGATATTTTTACCCAGGAAGTCAAAAATAAATTAAATTCATTATCAGAAAAGACTAACGAAATTATTAACCAACCTCAAATAATTAAATTCGGGACTCATTATTCTATAATTTTAGTGTTAATAACATGTATTATTTGTATTTTTACTATCATTAAGTGTGTTCTTTGTATTAAATCATACAACCGTCTTCCTTTCCGATTCCCAAGGTCTTCCCAACCAGCTCAAGTTAACCTATCTGTCGAATCAACACCTGAACCTCAACCTGTCATTCCTATGAAAATTAGTCAACCCTGTCAGACTCCCGTAGATACCCCGAGTCCTAGTATCAGGGTACATCTGTGACTCTTCTGTCCTTTCCTCTTTCTTTTCCCAAACTTCGAAGGGTCAACCCCGAAGTTTAGTCTACCCCAGGGAGGTGTTATAGGCTTCCATTCCTCGCCTATTTGCTGACTAAGCCCTGACTCTGCTTTTATCTCCTTCCAAGCTATCTCCTTACACGCAATCTCGAGCCAGTCTACATCCATATCCTAATCCAGACGGTTGTCTTACAAAATCCAATATTCGTTTTAATCTCTAATTCTAGTGTAATATCCTAATTCTATTTTTTTAAAAAGACTTTTGACAAAGTCCGTATAACAGTTCGTACCCGAAATTCATGCATTCAATGAATTTGCATCTGGAATTCTAACAGAGAATATAAATCTCAGTACCGAATCGACAGAAATAGATTTTTTCAAACATTATTTTGGCGAAGAAGTTGTTTTGAAGTTGGTGGAGTTTACAAATGCCCAGCACCAAAATTTCATTCGGAGGTGTGATATAAGGCTCCATTCAAGGTTTGCAAGTTGGCGCGAAATTACTATTGCGGAAATGTATGTGTTTTTAGCCGTAACTTTTTTGTTCACCAGGAACAAACATTTAAAAATCGAAGAGCATTGGTCAACTGACCCTTTACTACAATCACCGATATTTTCGAAAACTATGTCTCGTAATCGCTATACTACTATTTTGGGATTATTAAGGTTTTCGTCGCCAAATACGGAATCTTCTCACATTTTGAAAAACGTCTTGCCATTGGTAAAACACACTAAGAAAGTATTTAGAAATTCATATGTACCTCACCAAGACCTTTGTATAGATGAGAGTATAATGCCGTTTAAAGGATATGTTTCCATCAAGCAATACATACCTAACAAAAGGAACAGGTTTGGTATCAAGCTATTTATTTTGTGCGACGTGAAAACAGGACTTATTATGGATTATATTATCTATTGTGGATCTAGAACCGAAATTGTGGATACGGCAAACTTAGGAATAACAGGCGCTGTGGTAACAACCCTGTTAAAAGATCTGATGCATGCGCATAGACGCTTGTACACAGATAATTGGTATTCGAGTCCAAAATTGTTCGAATACCAACAACAGACATATGCATGTGGTACGGCTAGAATTGATCGGTTAAAGAAAGCCGGTGTCACAGATTTCAAATCTCTGAAAAGAGGTGAAATTGATGTAAGGTACAAAAAGCCACTTATGGCATTAAAATATAAAGATAAAAGAGACATACACATGTTGTCTACCTTTCACTCAGCTGAATTTGGGCCTACCCCTAAATATGACCGAGAAACAGGACTGCCTAAAATGAAGCCCGAAGTTATAGTAGACTATAACTTAAAGAAAGGCGCAGTTGACAATACCGACATGGTCTTACATTCTGTTCAGTGCATAAGAAAGAATAGAAAATGGGATAAAAAACTAGGCTTGCATTTAATAGATTTATGCATGTTAAATGCTCATGCATTATATAAAGTACTGCATTCTATTAAGTCTATCGCCGATTTTCAGTTGGCCGTTATTAGACAGTTAATCGCAAAGTATAAATTACAAGAACTAGAATATTCTTTACCGACGACGTCTAGATCAGCGTCACCTGCCTTGCGATTAACTGCATCACATTTAGCAAATCACATGCCACAATACACGGAAAACAAAAAGTCGAGAACATGTTTTGTCTGTCAACATACAACATTAAAGAAAAAATGTCGCAAGGAATCTCGCTTTATGTGCGAAGTGTGTCAAGTAACATTGTGTGTAACTCCATGTTTCAAAATTTATCATTCACGTGAAACATTTTAAAATATATCGATAGATATAATTATCATTAAGCCACACATCCCTAGATGGTTTCTCTTTATTTGTCTTTATTCAAATAGTTCAGTGTCCACGTCTAGTTGTTGTTTTCGGTTCTGAAGAAGAGGACGTGCGTGATGTTGAATAACGAAGAATCGCGGCCTACGTCGCCTTCGATTTTGTGTCCACGTAAAATGATTTCAAGTAAAAGAATTCTAATTAATACTTCAAATAAATCGACGCAGACAAAACCAAATTATGTCCATTATGAAAAGTTAGAAGATGGTGATGTGACTGCTTTTATAAACGTGCCAGACGCAAATTTTTTTGATCAGAAACCAAGTGATCCACGAAATGAATACTTCGCATCTTTAATAGCTTTTGAGCTGGAAACTGTACGGCCGGAAATCCGCTCAGAAGTTTACATGAAAATATTAAATTTAATACGACATGCTCGCGGAGAACCGTCACCCACAGAAGAACGAACTACATGCCCATCTCCCGAGTACTGATTTTGTAACCACATAAGTAAGTTAACATAGTTAATCACTTCAAGACTGAACAATGTTAGATTATTAGTTAAATAGGTAAATAAAACATTAATTTAATTTTGACTATTTGGCTTTTATTTTTTTTTAATAAATAAAGGATTTATGCATCGATATTAAGTATTCCCAACACTGTTCCAACTTATACCTCAAGTGACGTGGCGTTGGAGGTAAGCCAAAGGTATTAAAATCTTGGCGGTTAAAGGGTTAACTGTTGTTTTGAGTTGTCTACACTTTTTTTAAATTGTTCTCGGTCAAAGTGATTTAAGAAAATTTGTAATAAAAACTAGTTCATTGTGATTTATCTCTTTTTTTATGTTTTAACACTTCTGGTTCCTAAAAATATTAATATTTTTGAAACAAACATTTTAACCCAAATAGTTTATTGCAAAATTTTACCAGAGTATTTTTTTGTGGTAAAATGTTTTGCAAGCCCTTGACATATTATTGTTAATTAATAAAAAACATTAGGGAGGCCTTTGTCCACCAGTAGGAGAGAACAAGGTAACAAAAAAAAGGCAGCAAACATACTAACATAATTATGAATTTGAAAAAATCAACAAAATTGAGATCGATAAGAGATCACATGGCTAAATAATAATAAAAAAGAGATCAATCTTCTCCCTCCTCTGAAAGCAGTTCAATATCTTCAACATGATATCCGTCTATATCTTCATCAATAGAAACCCCAGGAGTATGTTTTAGGAAGTCGTAAAATGGTTTAGCGTCTGTCGGTATCAGTTTCATTAATTCTTTTAGATCTTTTAATTTTTCTACACTTAAAGACTTTCCGTTTGGCCAGCATTCGGGCAAATTAATATTTTTTAGCACAGGCTTACGGCCTTTTCCTGCCTTCTCAAGATTTACTATCTGAGTATCTTCTTGTGCAATTTCAGATTTTACTTTTAAAATATAGGGAAATGGTTTTTCTATCACAATCTCATGCAGTTTCAACCCATTAACTTTGTTTTTAGCACTGTCAACTTTCCTATTTGTTATAGCCTGTTCTAGAGGCTTGACAGAGAGCATATCGGAGGGTATCATTCTCGAAACCTCAAACTTTTTTGTCTTCTTTGACTTCTGAATACTTTCTGCATAATCTTCTAGAGTGTAAAGCCTTTGTTGCGTTTTCAACTGTGATTCTATTACACCAAAATTGGCATCATTTGGTAGGAAGCTATGCCCCGACAAAAGAAACCGCAATGTAATCGATTGTAAAGATGTGTGGTGTTGCATGGTATGTATTAACATGAGAACTAACTTAATACTACGATTTTGCCCTCCACAAGAGTCCGCCCATAAGATTAAATCCGGTACTGGGGGTTTTATGTTATTTAAAATGTACTTTCGCAAGCAGGATCCAACTTCTTGAGTACCCTTTCCACCTTCATTTTCAAGGCATAAGTTAAAAATTGAGCGTTTGCTACTTCCTATATAAATTCCTAAATTATACAAATTTAACTGCCGTTTGTAATAAGCTATATTAGTCGGTATTTTAGGAAGTGGATGGGTTTTTTGCATATCAAAAGTAAGTGTTTCTACAGTAACATTTTCTGTTGCCAAATTTAGATCTGCATTCATTTTTTTTCTGAGCTCTGAAGCTTTGTTCATATGTAAATCTAATTGTCTTTTAGCTTCTTCAGCTTCTGTGCCTGTAAGTGATTTGATACTTGCTGCAAAAGTGTCACATGTTTTACAGGTGTCACTTTTTGGGGTTTTGAATTTGTTCGTAAAATATTTTCTTGTATGTTCCTAGACTCGGAAGGTTATTTTTTGTCGGATATTTAGCTTTGAATAAATCGTACATTTTTAATAGGTTGAGATCAGTATTCAAATAACGACTATCAGTCTTACCTCTACAATAATGGCTAATATATTTGGGAAACGAATCAATATGGCCAATTATTAGATTAATGTCATCTTGATTGATTTTATTTTTACCACCACTAGCTGTTCCTCTATTATCTTTGAAATTAGATGATCTTTTATTTTTCTGCATTGCTACATCGATTCTACAGTACGACACAAAAGAGATGAAAATAAATGCGGGCGCCACCATCGCTCATGTGGCAACCCAGCTAATATAGTTAAAAGCATCTTGATACTTTAATTTTATTATTATTATATTAAACGAATCATTATTCATTCGCTTGGTAATTTTGGTCCTCTATAAATTATGAGGTTTATAAGGCAGTTAATACCAGTTTACGGAGCCAGGTTGCGTGACTGTGCTGCTGGCCATGAGGGAGTTTTAAGGAGGTAAAATATATTCTACGTTGTTATAAAATACATCAATTGAAACAATAAATATAATTAATATTTTTTTAAACTACTCTAACATATTAAAATCTAAATATTCGACGCCTTCCACCTCTACACATTGCGACGTACTTGCACCTACATTAGTGTCGTCTATTTGCAGCCGCTCTGGTATTGATTCATCACTGGATTCGTCATAAGAATATTCGTCACTGCTGTCTTCACCAACCCGGATGATTAAATTGTCTATGTCATTGTATAATGTTTTTCCTCGATTATAATATTCTTTCTCAATTTTTTTAACATGCTCGACACAGTTTTTCCAATCTTGCACTGTAATAGAATTGAATGCCTCTTCGGTTATTTTTTTAATGTCACTTGCACCTACATTCCGTGACGCCACCTTTCGTTTTGCTAGTGCCCAAATTAACTCTATAGGATTAAGATCACAGTGGTAAGGCGGAAGTCTTACCACTGTGTGACCATTTTCACCTAGAATTTCATCAATTTCATATTCTGGTTCAGGTTTGTGTTTCTTGACTAATTCTAAAAGCGAAGGTTTCCTAAATTCTGGGTCAAAAGGAATGTTATTATCGGATAACCATGATTGTATTTCATGAACTCTATTTGCTGATGTTGGGGCTTTGTTTTTAATAACGGAATGATAGGGTGCGTTGTCCATCACAATTATTGAGGGCTCTGTGATATTCGGTATAAGTTTCTCTGTTATCCACTTGGTAAAATTATGTTTGTTCATTTCAGAATGATAATCCTCTTGTTTATTTACTCCGCTAAATATCAAGAGAGCATTAGGTACAAAACCTTTTTCATTTCCAGCATGAACTATAATCCATCTCTTCCCCTTTGAAATGTCTGTAGTAATACCTTGCGTATTAATTGACTGCCAGCATTTTTTAAGTTTGTAGCTGGAGTGGATGTAGCTTTCATCTAAATATATTATATTTTTTTGAAGTTCCTCAGGCAAATTCCTGTTATCCATAATAATTTTTAAATATTGTTCCCTTTTATGTGCAATAAGAGGTTTCTCAATTAAAGCTTGCCTGTTGGTTTTGCACTTTTTATACCGGTATCCAATTTTTTTTAGAAGTTTCCGCAAGTGTTCTCTACTTCCGTCGTAATTAATGTCTTCTTTCAATTGAGCAAGTAACTTCCCAATAGTTGGTACTTCTTTTTTTACGGTGTAAAAGAAATGAATTTTTTGCCGAATTGCACATATGTCAAAGTCATCTAACACCTTTGAAGGACGACCTTTTCTATGTTTAGCTGGCGTCGAGAATTTTCCGCCACTTTTGTTGCCGGGCTGCACGATTCTGCGTACGGTACTTACAGAAGTACCTAGAACAAGTTAAATATACTATTAACCTAGAGTAAAAGTACATGTATAGTTAAATTGTAATGTACAATTTAGAATACCACAACTATAATTCTTCATATATAATAATTTAATCTCGAAGAATATTAGTATGTTTTTCCAAACTTGTAGTTATGTAAAATTATTATCACTTTATTTTTCATTTAGTGTGACGATAACAAATAATATACTAAAATTGAAAGTGGTTCAAGAATGTTTAGTCGCACTATAAATACATTGGTCGTGTTTATCTTCTCATAACCTTAAAAGTAGTCTGCAATAACTACTTTTATATTGTCTAAACGTATAAAACTTACTTTTTTAATGTAATATTGACTGACAAATGTTTTATTATGGAACTTTAAACTGTTACTTACCAGTAAAATCAGCTGTTCGGTTATAGACATCTTCAAAGTTGGATAGCAGTTTCCCAGCTTGAAATTCTGCCAAACACCGCATGAAAACTTTATAAATAATTTCACGGGCACCGCCACGAATTACTTTAGGCATGATAATGTTTTATTCGTCACCGTAACCACGAAAAATTGCACAAAAACTCGAAAGTTTCACGTAATTACTTCTACGATCAAAAGATTTGACAGTTCAAGTACACAGTTTAAGTGTTGCCAGTTCATGTCAATAATTTAGTTCCTTTTTATTTAATTTCTTTTCTTTTATGTCGGACTATACTTTGACAAATACCTTAAGTTTTCAAAAACGTTTTTTTTGCATATTTCGGTATCACAAAGCATATACAACGTTGATAAAAGCGAGAGGCATTAAATGAACCACATATACTATAAGTGCCTACTGCTAATCCGAAACTATTAAAAAAAAGTTTTCAAGAAGTATACGAAAAAACTTTTTTCAAAGAACTTAAATAGCTTAATTATTAACTTGAAATGTAAACACCCTTAATAAAAATTTACACTGACGTGCGGTGACCTGCGTAGCAAAACGGCAACATCGCATTTGTACCTATCGCATAGCGCGTGCGGCGGGCTCACACACAGCAGAGCGGCCGGGTTTGATGTAGACGATAATGTAAACAAGTGGTGTAGGTATCGTTGGAAAGTTATGATCAATGATCATAATAAACAATAATATTCATTGTTATACTTACACATTAAATCTTCAATGTTGGAAATGTCCGCCGTTTGCATTAATACACAAGTTATAACGACGTATAATATTGTTATTTAATCGTGCAATAAAATCTCTGTTTGTTGAATTTTTAATTTATGAAACGCTAAAATAATTCGGTTTTTAAGTTCCTCTACGGTATTCACGTCTGTTGCATACACTTCACCTTTCACAAAACCCCACAAAAAAAAAAGCAGTGTATGTAGCACGAGGCATTATGGATGTCTTACGTACCTAATTTACAAAATTATTAAAAACTGCACACACAACTAAACTTAAACTACTTGTCCTGTCGCAACATAAATCACTGTCTTAGAATAAGAAGTTTGGTGTCCTATCACAATAAAAACTTAACAATATTAGAGAATATGGAAAACCGGACGCGTGAGAGCGACAATAATTTGTGCTTAATTGCGTAACGTGCACCCCGGAAGCGACGCGTCTTCGCACTAAACAATGTAACCTACTTATCCGATGTCACCGCCGCCGTCGCCCGCGCAATAGCAACAGACTGATCTATTTCTATTTCCGTTACGCTTATTACATTAGAGTGAGATGACCGTGATCTGTACTTTCTTTTAAGGAAATATTTGGTAATAGTGCACTTGTTTGTTGCAATTGCAAACTTACGATGCGGAGCGGCAACGTCGCGTGAATTTTGTTGTTTTGCGGTGAATGACTCTTAGATAACTATGCCTATAAAACTTAGTCACCTAATCAGGAAGATACAGCATGTTCAAACTAAAAAAAAACTAAAAAAATATCCTGTGACTAAACTATTGCTTACATTGATTTGATTTTTGTTGTGTAGCCTTATAATGATATACAGAATATGTGGTTTCATTAATGCCTCTCGCTTTTATCAACGTTGTATTTTTTGTGAATATATTCTCTTTGAATTTGACGAAGTATAAGTCCTGGCTTTATGAGTTTGTGTTACTTTACCACAAATGAAAGCACATCGACCTTCGAATGACCCAAGAGACCAAAACTGGTCGAAGGCTTGTCTCCGGCTCTCAATTGACAAGATCGTTGTGCATTTCTTTTTGCAATCACAATGGTATGTGTTGTCGAATTCTTTTGGCAGTACTTCTTTTCCTTTCGCACTGATATATTTTTCGTTTACATTGGCTCTTCGTTTTCGCTCTTTTCTAGGCTGGTCTTCTACTTTTCTTTTTCTGCCGCGTGTGGGTCTACCGATATTATTTATCTCTAATTGATTCTCATTCTGATGATTTGATTGTGGTTGTTCGATGCAGTTTAAAATGCTTGATTGATTTTCATCATTTTCAGTGATTGGTGTTGCAGACATATCTAAACAATTTTGAACAATGTTATCATTATTAGAAGTTGAAGCTACTACTTCTATTTCCGCGATAGTTTCGTTTCCTTTGTCATCGTAATCATTGAACATACTGGAAAAGCTGTTAGGTACAATATTTAAATCATCCAGATGTATTAACTG
Source organism: Chrysodeixis includens (assembly GCA_941860345.1). Classification (NCBI taxonomy): domain Eukaryota; kingdom Metazoa; phylum Arthropoda; class Insecta; order Lepidoptera; family Noctuidae; genus Chrysodeixis; species Chrysodeixis includens. The sequence continues at coordinate 28,327 of CALNXA010000006.1, forward strand.
AGAAGTATCTATAGACTCTTCTATATTACTTATATTTAAATCATTAGAGCTTAAGTCACGCTCAAAATCTTTATAATTTAACGAGTATGAAGCTGTATTATAACGTTTAAGATGTAAATCCTGTTTCAACTGTGCTAAAGTTGTTACATCTCCACTGTCGAAAGATTCTTCTTCTTCAGATTCTCCTTTGTCATCGTTTTTATGACATAAATGTTCGTCACGAGCCATTGCGTCAAGTTTCTGTGCTCTAGAGTTCATGATAAATACCTGAAAATAATTTATTATTGACTTTAGTTTCGTAATATGAAAAGTATTATACGCTGCATGGTTGTAACAAATAACTTAAAATTTTGGATATCAATTTCGCAATAACCTGTTAAAAAAGAAATATTTGAATATTTTATAAATTACTATTATCTGCCTACATCTAGTGTGTATAAAGACATCTTGTATGTTATTGTAACCTTCCCTAATAATAATATAAGCTTCTCTTCGTATTAAATTATAGAATAATGTTAAAAAAGATAAATACACTAGGCGACCGTTAAGTTATCAAAACATAATGCAATAACCAGTTATAAAATACACAAATTTAAATTGTCAGTTTTTTCATAATTACGGGGAAATTATTTTATTTTATTCCAATTTTACCGTTCTTTACGATGAGAAAAACTACTGCAAGAAGTTATTGATTGTATAGAACCGGCGAAAACATTAAAAACAAACACTGAAAACTTACCTTGCACCCTCGTGCTGCAAGTAGGTACTTAAAATCTCTTGTAAAATAATGAAATTCACACAATCCTCAGTTTAATGAATATTACCAAATACTACACGTATATTACATTTCACTGAAAGCCACTTTATACAATAGAAAACCAAATTTTAAAGAAATTGTCACAGAGAAAAGTGCGCGTGTCGTGACAGGTTTCCGCGAACTGCAGTAACATTTTTTTCGTAGATGGCGCTTTTATAAATTTAGTACATGCCTCTGCATTTTTTTAAAGCATCAGGTTACGGCGTACAAGAGCTAGATGGCGTCAACTTAAAATTTATATTTTTGTGGGGTAACAGTTTATTGCATAACATGGCTCACATAGTGTTGTGTTGGTTACATTGCAAATTTAAATCGACGACTTTGAACTATGAATACTGACTCTGGCGATTCTTTTACCCCCGACGATCACGGCCTGATCTGCTTATGATAATGATTCTGCTTCCACTCATGACATTTCTGGAGAGAACTTGGAATTGATATAAGATGCTTCAACTGACGACCCCGGCGTTCGCTTTGGACCTAGTGTGTCACAACAGTCTTCATCTAAATTGCAGATTAAATATTTACAGAATGCGAAGTCACACTTTACAAATACCTAGCTGAAGTTCGATGTCTTATACAACGATGGGTTGGATTGCACCAGGTAAATATGCTTTTTACTGATATTCTAAGAAAAATAATAATTCTGTAGTATAAAACACATAGATGTGCGTGTGCTCTGAGGGCCACTCTCTCGAATTTCTTCGAAAACATGTTCAGGATTTAGTGAACATTCCCAAAGAATTGTGAAAGTTGGAACCAGATTTTGTGAAAATCAAATAAGGGAATTATGGGCTTTAAAGTTGGACCCTCAATCCGCACATAGAGGATTGAGGGTCCACTTGTACCGGATAAACTAAGGGCACTAAAGAAAAAGTCTTTACGCCAAAATGTAAGATAATGCCAAGCAAAAATTGCGGACACAAGAAATTACATGAAAAACATTGTATTATTTTCCATACCTGCGTTCAAAATGGACCCTCACGTGGAAAGATTATTACGCTTATAATAACAAAACCATTAACTTTTGGCTACTCTTTGAAACCCTATATTATAGTATATAAAATTGTGACATTTTGTGAAAGAAATAACAGATCACGATATCATGTTGGTTAAAAATTATCACCTAGTTAAAATTCGGACCCTCAGTCGTCCACTTTTTGGTTTTCGTTTTGTTTCGCTTAACGTATGATAGCTAACAAAAACACAAAATTATCTCCTTTTGTAGAAAAAAATGTGGTACAAATACAGTACCATTGGTTAATAAAAACATCTTTTATTGTATAAGAAAATCAATTTTAATTTAGTATGAAAATAATGAAGTAGGGGTGACAACATTTTGCATAACTTACTAAAAATTATTACTAAAAATAGCTTTTTCAGAATGTTTTTTTTTAAATGTCTAAAATTTGTAATGGAAGCAGCGTTTGGACTTCATTTACCCTTTTAAATTGCAGCATAGATTAATAAATGTAGAGTTATCGGTATTAATAAACTTGGTTCGATTTTTCTCTTATTATCATCATAACATTGGAAATTACTATTTATTAATACATGACATTTGTAATGACCAATACTATCTGAAAAGGGTGGAGGAACAAATTCAATAGCTCCGATGAGTTCATATACCTTTGATTTTATTCTTATTGTATATGGAATATTCAATAGGCAATGCTCACCGGTACCGTTTAAGTCAACTGTAAATATAACGTGTAATTCATAATTTACAGATACGTTGGAGCCACAATGAAGACATAACTTAGATGATTCGTCAAAACAAATCGCGTCCTCCAAAGACTCAATCCCAAAAAATGGATAACATATCCAAATTGAGTGGTAAGAAAGCAAATTGTCTTTCGGAATCGATGTACAAAACCCGTTAACACATCGTTTTGAAAATAATGCACTATAAAAATGATTCAAAAGAACAGTTTCATGAAAACTTGCCACATTACTTTGGCAATCAACAATAACGACGTCGTATTTAATTTTAGTAAAGATTCTTTAAAGTAATGTTTGAGTGCTAAATCTGCTCGGATTTTGTATGGATCGTAACTTATTGTTGTACCTGCCAAACATTTAATGTACATTGAGATTAATTCAGAGCTGAACATGTTAATCAAATCATTTATACAACGTTGATAAAAGCGAGAGGCATTAAATGAAACCACATATTCTGTATATCATTATAAGGCTACACAACAAAAATCAAATCAATGTAAGCAATAGTTTAGTCACAGGATATTTTTTTAGTTTTTTTTTAGTTTGAACATGCTGTATCTTCCTGATTAGGTGACTAAGTTTTATAGGCATAGTTATCTAAGAGTCATTCACCGCAAAACAACAAAATTCACGCGACGTTGCCGCTCCGCATCGTAAGTTTGCAATACAAACAAGTGCACTATTACCAAATATTTTCTTAAAAGAAAGTACAGATCACGGTCATCTCACTCTAATGTAATAAGCGTAACAGAAATAGAAATAGATCAGTCTGTTGCTATTGCGCGGGCGACGGCGGCGGTGGACTCGGATAAGTAGATCAAGGATACGATTTTTACATTGCTTAGTGCAGTTAGTGCGAAGACGCGTCGCTTCCGGGGTGCACGTTACGCAATTAAGCACAAATTATTGTCGCTCACGCGTCCGGTTTTCAATATTCTCTAATATTGTTAAGTTTTTATTGTGATAGGACACCAAACTTCTTATTCTAAGATAGTGATTTATGTTGTGACAGGACAAGTTAGTTTAAGTTTAGTTGTGTGTGCAGTTTTTAATAATTTTGTAAATTAGGTACGTAAGACATCCATAATGCCTCGTGCTACATACACTGCTTCAGACTTCACTGGACAGCAGTGGATTGGTCGATTTGGACCAGTACGATGGCCACCAAGGTCCCCGGATGTCACTCCGATGGACTTTTTTTTGTGGGGTTTTGTGAAAGGTGAAGTGTATGCAACAGACGTGAATACCGTAGAGGAACTTAAAAACCGAATTATTTTAGGCGTTTCATAAATTAAAAAATTCAACAAACAGAGATTTTATTGCACGATTAAATAACAATATTATACGTCGTCATAACTTGTGTATTAATGCAAACGGCGGACATTTCCAACAATTGAAGATTTAATGTGTAAGTATAACAATGAATTATTATTGTTTATTATGATCATTGATCATACTTTCCAACAATACCTACACCACTTGTTTACATTATCGTCTACATCAAACCCGGCCGCTCTGCTGTGTGTGAGCCCACCGCACGCGCTATGCGATAGGTACAAATGCGATGTTGCCGTTTTGTTACGCAGGTCACCGCACGTCAGTGTAAATTTTTATTAAGGGTGTTTACATTTTAAGTTAATAATTAAGCTATTTAAGTTCTTTGAAAAAAGTTTTTTCGTATACTTCTTGAAAACTTTTTTTTAATAGTTTCGGATTAGCAGTAGGCACTTATAGTATATGTGGTTTCATTTAATGCCTCTCGCTTTTATCAACGTTGTATATTGATTTTGAATATAACCGAAACACAAAAGAAAAAATGTTGAATCTAGTCCGCACGTATTTATAATTTTTGTTTGTCTATTATTAACTTCAACAGTAGAACATAAGTTACCGTTTTGCATATGTTTAATTTGTTTAAGTATTTTAGCTGTATCGTCATCTTTACCTTCTCCTCTCCAATTTTCAACTAATGAAGGCTTATCTGAAAAAACGGAGTCCTCATTAAGTACTTTAATTAACTTGGCCTTTTTATAATTTGTTTTTTCTGAGAATGTTTCCTTTTTCTTCAATTAACACCTGTTTTCTTCACAACTTTATTGGTAACTCCATTTTCTAGGTCAACTTTTGACGACTTAAGGTCACCTTCTATATATTGTGCAAAAATCTGAATGAATTCATCTATTCTGTATTTCTGTTTTAGTTTTGAAGATTAAATGTTTAATTGTTTTAAAAAAGCTTTCCACACCCGCAGACGATGGAGTCAGATTGTCAGATTTAAAATGAGAAACTAATATTTTAGACCATAGTGGAAGTTTGAATAATATCCTACGCAGTGTAGCCGCAATTGTCGGCAAATAGAATGGATTGTCTTCTCTAGCATCAGTATCGTGATTATCGTTATTGTTTTTTTTTAAAAGAACTTCTTTATCAAACCAAGAAAAGAAATCGTTATTAACTTCATGTTCCTCAATTACAAAATCTATACTCTCGGTGTGTTCATTATCATCTAATGGTGGAGAACAAACGTTTTTATTTTTTAAAATGCTGTCGAGTTTTCTTTTTGTAAAAGATATTTTTTTACTGTAGCACATGTCTAATATGTCCTTAATAGTACTTTTCAAATTATCAAAATCTTCACATTTTTATTAAATAATGTATGCATCTAATATAGAATAATTTGATTTCATTGTCAATTCCTTGTAGATATGGTAAATTGTGCAACGTTTTGATGAAGTGGCTCGTATCGAGTCTAACATAAACAGGTGGCATTTCTAGATTGGTTCCACTCAAAATATAAAATAAATGTTCAATGTATGTTTTAGTAGAAGTGAATTCAGTAAAAGTTGTGATCACAGCTGATATTAATGCTGCACAATCATCAGTTATGACTTCTTGAGGCTTCATCCCATCTACACTATAATTCCAAATCCTTAACCAATTACAAATAGATACATGGCTATGAGAATCAGTTACCATCTGAAAAATTGGGACGGAACGCAAATTTTTATCGCACGTGATTAGTCCTTGGTACAAAAACAGACGTTTGGTAATAGTTGCACCATTTGGAAGAGAAACTGCTTTAAAAATTGAGCCTGTAGCATCAATAGTTATTGTTGACCTATTTGTTGTTTCACAGTACACTTTGTAGAAATCAACTTGTTGTTGGCTCCAAAATTGGACAGTAAAATTTGGAAATGTAATAATTTGGCGAAATAAATTTTTATATTTGTCGTCATGAGACATAGTCAACAAAGATAAAACTACATCATTGTGAAATTGCCGGCCAATCCTTCATCTGACTTAATTTTCCGTAGGGCACTAACAGTTGGTAATACCGGTGGAGATGATACATTTTTTAAATCATCAGGTCCCTCAGATAATAGCTCAGAAGCTAAATCTTTGTGCACTGCGATAGCCGGTCTGTGTTTTAATATCTTCGCTAACTTTTGTCGCTTATACGGGCTCAGCTTAGATTTTTTAAGACATTGTGTTTGTTTTCGAGACAAAAGTTCGATACACTGCAGGAGGCTGTATGAAAATTGTGAGTCCTTTTAAAAATATTAACATTGATTTGTGCATTGCACTGAGAACAGTGGCCTTTAACTACGACTTGTTCACTTGACGAAATTTTGCTCGTCTTTAGAACCCATGTGCACGGTAATTTTGAATTCAGCCAAATATTTTCTTTTAGCATTGTCGACCATTTAAATTTAGGTAAAGTTAAATAAGTCCTGTAGCGGTTAGAATCACACCGTTTCTTGATAGATCGAACGGGTTTAATTTTTTCCCACTCATGTACATCAATATCAAACGAGAATGATGAAGAATTATTGACCGACTCTTTACGCTAAGAACTCACGGAGCGATTTTTTCCCGCGCTCGCCGCGGTGGCGGGCCCGCAGACTCTGTAAAGTGCAGATTTACATGTAAAAAACAAAAGCACAACTCACGACGCGGTTTACGCCCGCAGACTGTGCGATTGTTTGCGGCTCCCGCAGCACCGGCGGGCAACTTGTAGAATCGCGCGGGCCGCGGTCGCCCGCAAGCTCTGCGGTTGATTGGCGGGCGATCGCAGTGGCGCAGAGGCCGGTCTTGCGTCTGCCGCTGCGGTTGCGATAGTCGCCCGCAAACGTGGCGGGCGATGATCGCGCCCGCAGCGGCAGCGGGACCGCGCGAATAAGCGGTCTCGTGAGTATGGAAATAAATTCGCGGTTCCGCAACCGCTGCGGGCGCGGTAAGAAATCGCTCCGTGAGTTCTTAGCGTTAGCAGACACAGAATCAGCAGTTGTTGTGGTGTCTATTGAAGGGTTGGTGTCGATAACATCGCTGGACAGGTTTTCTGTACTTATAGAACAGCGATGCCGCAAGAATGACATGTGCAGAGCTTTACTAGACATTCTTCCATTAATTTCTTGAGACATTTTTAAAAATATTGGATTGTTATATTTAATGTGTACATCTTGCAGGTTAGCTATATATTTTGTAAATAATGATATTTGTTCTTCTATTGGAACAGATGGTATGCGTCCTCTTGGCATGGTTATAGGTCTGTTGAGAAAAATCCCTATTATATTATTGAATAAAATATACGTTATCAATAATTTAGAGAAGATTGTAATCAAATTTCATAATAAAGACATCATACATCTGGTAAATTACAATAGTACACTATAACAGGCACTTATGCGTTAAAACATTATAGATACCTGGGCGAGAAAAATCTGACATCAGTGTAGGTCAGATATACACGTGAAAAAATCAATATCATAGCAGTATATTCAACTTTAGGAGAAATTTAATTAGTGTGTACCTAATAGTAGTTGTTAAATTATAAGACTAGGTAGGTACATATCGAAATCAGACTGTGACTGTGACTAAACTATTGCTTACATTGATTTGATTTTTGTTTATATAATGCCTTATAATGATATACAGAATATGTGGTTTCATTTAATGCCTCTCGCTTTTATCAACGTTGTATACTATAATATAGGGTTTCAAAGAGTAGCCAAAAGTTAATGGTTTTGTTATTATAATCGTAATAATCTTTCCACGTGAGGGTCCATTTTGAACGCAGGTATGGAAAATAATACAATGTTTTTCTTGTAATTTCTTGTGTCCGCAATTTTTGCTTGGCATTATCTTACATTTTGGCGTAAAGACTTTTTCTTTAGTGCCCTTAGTTTATCCGGTACAAGTGGACCCTCAATCCTCTATGTGCGGATTGAGGGTCCAACTTTAAAGCCCATAATTCCCTTATTTGATTTTCACAAAATCTGGTTCCAACTTTCACAATTCTTTGGGAATTTTCACTAAATCCTGAACATGTTTTCGAAGAAATTCGAGAGAGTGGCCCTCAGAGCACACGCACATAACACATAGTTGTATATGTAATACATGGTTCTTTTAATCAATCCTATGACAATGTTATTTTAATAAAATATTTAAAATAAGTATAAACTATAACAATAATCCATATATCGCACACTCAGATCTAAAGAGGTATTAACTCAAAAAAACACTTTTTTGAATAAACACGAAAAACTGTTTTCTGTGTCCCTATGCATAATAGGGACGTTTTGTTTATTTGGTTCGGTTAATTTATACACAAGGATAATTATGTAGTAGTAATTTAGAGTTATACAGGGTGTAAGGAAACGACTATAACGATCGTGAAGGGGCATATGTAGTCTCGTGTTACAAACACATTGCTGCGACTTTTACTTCGATACGTGATTATGATTTTTCCCCGTTCAAATTAATTCATAATGCTAAATTTCCCCACCGCTATTACTGGCCACACTGAACATATGATAACGTTCGGGTCACGACCTGAACACAAAGATGGCCGTTACCGCAAGCGCAGGTGTTTGACCATACCGCCAAAAATACTGTTGCAAATCAATTTCAACTTTACTGGTAACGACATAAGGTTCACTTTAAGTAAATCATCATAAATTGTATGCCATTTTTTGAATTTATTTTCTATTTTCTACAAATTTACGGCGGTATCTTCGTTGTGAACCGCGAGCTGACATTATTATTGAACAGTAATTTTGCATGTTTCTACCACAAAATAATATCAATACTACAGTCCAGTTGTAGCGTACCTTGATTTTCGAAATAGCGTTATTCACTCGTCGATCGCGTGACTCCGTCAGCTGACGATCGAGAACTCTTAACAATTAGGTACTACTTGGGAGATCTCGTCAACGGCTGCGACATACAAACTACCTACGGTTTTGCGAACGCCTGAAGCAGTTGATTCGGAAAATCCCTGTTCTACCTACCAACTATTTACCTCAGTTGACCTTTCAACACAATTCTAACTAAAAATAATAACTATGAGAAAGGAATGTAGGTATGAACTTCACTTGAATAATTAGCCTAGGTATGTTTAGCGAGTCGTTAGTCGCAATGATTATTTTAATTTTATTTGTGTGTAATGTGAGATGATAACAATGTTAATGGTACTTACAGGTGTATGTAGGTATTTGCCGTTACTCAACCATAAGAAACTATGAACTTAATGTAGCCCTGAAAAGGACTTTTTGATATTGCGGTGGCCAGCGACCTGGTGTTAAGGCAATTTACGTGTGTAATAAAGTTAACACTTTTAATTGTAAATTTTGTTTATCGTGCTCGACTTCAACACTCCTCTGAACCGTTTAATCACATAACACTTAATAACACTGTTACTTTCACACCTGTACTGGCTTTAAGACTCGCCTTAACACTCACAGTTTGGCTCGTTATGTGAAGATGATGCTAGTAATACTTGTACCGACGGCACTGATACCTATACCACTCGCGAACTACATCGCGCGTCAAACTTCCTTCGGGCACTTGATATTAAAATAAGTAACGTTAGAGTACGCCATAACATCTCGCGAAAACTTATAACAATTCGGAGGTCTTATCGAGACGAATTTAAACACGCGACTGATCCGTGATCAGACTGGCACTGATGTCGGGATAGGGATGATCGATATTCATCGATGGTGAAGAAATATCGATGTTTAGCTGGAAAACATCAATCAATCGTACTTTTGAGTTTGATAATTTCGCTAAATCGATCTTTTTAGAAAAAAACGGTTGTCTGTAACGTCGGTTTACTGACGATAGTTGAATGTGACAACGTCATAAAAAAATACTGATTAAATGGTGGACTCTCACTCAAGTAGGAGAGAAATTATTTCTTTACTTATTATTTCCTGAGAGAGTAATAAAAAACTGTCAACTTAAACGCTTTTGAATGATGAAAGTCAAACATCGATATTAGATATCGATGTTTTTCTAATATCGATCATGTCCCTATGTCGGTCCCAACAAAGAAAATAGTGCATTTGCCGAAAGGCCGGTCGGCTTTTTTGACATAAAATAAAAAGAATTATGTTTGAAAATTATTTGTCCCGAGCCGAAGTCAAAGGTGCCGCTATCGCAAGACGGCACCTTTTGCAAAGGCAACCTTATTTGCAGAGGCATTAGGTTCAATTAATATTTTCATCGCAAAACGTATGATATTTGTTCTATTTTTTACCTACGCTACATGTTTTAAAGACGAAATTCATTACCTACCTTGCAGATTTACAATCATATGCTGATGTTTAGCATTTTATTTACGATTCACACTCAAAAGAGCCACGGTGAGTCACGGTGGTATCGTTGTAATACCTACCACAAAATAATGAATCCAGTGGTGAGCATCGAATTGGTTTTTTAAAATAGGCAGTTAGGCGCTCGACGAGTCAACATAATTTTGAGATTATTTGTCAGTAAAGAAAACTAACAATACATTTGGGTACAATATCTTTCGTAGGGTATACAACTGTAGGCAAATTAACCATTTATTGTTAGTAGTTGAATTTAGTGATAACTGATAATACAGATTTCTATTGTAATAACTAAAATCTTGGTACCTGTTTTGATAATGTATTTTAATTTAGTTTAGAGAAAGATAATATTTATGTTCTGTGTAAAGTAAGCACTCTTAAGTGGTTTATTTACGGTTGTCGCTGTCGCATGCGAGACGATAGTATTATTATTGTACCTACGTACGACTAACGATACGAATTTACAATTGTTTTGAAATTGTTGGATATCGTAGTCAAGAGACAAATGAAAAATGTGTTTATAAATTAGATTGGCCGTAATGAGCTTGCTAAAAAGAATTAATCATGTTTCTCTAAATAATATTTAATAAAATTATTCTAACGATTGTAAATATTTTCGTCATTAAAATGTGATAAACGTAACTTCAATGATGGTGAATTAAAAATACCTTTTAATGTATTGGCGGTTTAGTACTTTTCCTATTGCGTTTTTTAAGGAACCGTTTTTTGTAAGCTAAGGTATTAAGTATTTTAGATGTTGTAAAGTAGTGAAGTAGGTATCTGTTACGTAGGAACTATTTTCTTATGTTTTAGGTTGGCCTTCTTTTAAATGAATAAATACCTACCGAGTCTTAGAATGTTTTTAGTGATTGTAAGTTATTCGTGTGAAATTTATGATGAAAATTAAGTTTATTATTTGATGTACCTTATGCGTGTGTAGGTATCTGCTGTTAGACATCCATAAGAAACATTGAACTACATTTTAACATTTTAACTCCGCCGCAGCTACACGCGTGCTTTGCGTAGGATCCACGGCAAACATACCAAGAACACTTTCTTCGAGGTCGTCATGTGTTCGTGGCCTCCCGGTATCAGCACGTTGCACCTCCGTACTGTGAACATTGCCAGTTTGGAACGTTCTGACGTGGAGACGCTGAAATGCCTGTACGGACGGCACTGGTATACCTCGCGCACCAAAACACACCTCAAACTCTCTACGAGCAGCCGCATAATTGCAGTTACAATAACCGAGACACATTAACATATCGAAATAAGTTTCGTTAGAGTACGACATCTTAACAATTAGCGAAAATCTAATAAGAACACGGAAGTCTTGTCAGAAGCGCTTTCTACACGAGACTGAGACTGACTGAGCGTCGCTCGGTCGGTCGGCGGCATCATCAAAGGAAACCACGGTAGTTGTGTACGCGCCGAAAGGCTGGCGGTTCCTTTGACATAAAATAAATAACATTATTTTTTTGACATTTTATTTTATTTTGGACCTGTCGGCTCCTTTAAAGCAATAGTACAATAGATCAGATAGATGCCGCGGTGGTGTGGAGTGTTGTCAGTGCTATGAAATTTTGCCGAGTTTCGGGGAGAATTTTGCGTTAGATGGATGGAACAAAAATTAATAACTTTAACAGTTTTTGATATTGACCTCCAAAAATACGTTTTCTGGTATTTAGATTGATAGTAGTATACGCCTGTTCAGGATCGTTATAGTAGTTTTCTTACACCCTGTATACACGTTTTAAAGCTAAAAATCGTTTTTTTTTTTAGTTATTTCCCTGTTGCTGATTAATTAATAAATATTTGTTATACTAATTTGAGTTAAGCCTGTTTTTGTTAAGTTAACTCTTTTTTGTAGAGGCATCATGCTGTAAAAACGGAATGACATTTTGAATTATTTTTAATAATTCCACTTGTCAGTTGGCACTATGATGCCCAGTAAGAGTATACTTGTTGAAAAAAATAAAAAACAAGAAACTGCAGTCAAATCAATAATATTTATTAGTACTTTTAATATTAGTTTCATTAATCACTATCAGTCTCATAAGCCCAAATTGGTCCTAACTCTTAAACAAACAGAAAATATATTGCTAGGTAGGAAAAAACTGTTTTAAATGCACCGTTGAATCATAATAATCACATTTGTCTTAAACGTATTTATAAAATCAAGTATTAATTCTGTTTATGTAAAATAAAAAACACTTACAAATCAAAAGTTATCACGTTTAAAACAGGTTTAAGCTTATCATCTACTCATTATGGCACATAGAAAGTTTTACAAATCACATAAAACAATATCCCTAAAGTACTTAATACCTACCTTAGGTGATTTACTATAAAATGAGATCTAATGAGTTAAAACTATTTTGGTAACAATATTTCAGTAAAAATCTTAAAGAATATTTGTTACAAATACAATTAAATTCATAGCTTTCACTGCAACATATTACATTTATTAAATATAAACATACACATACTTCACATTTAAAATTGCTAAAAGTATATATTTATTTATATTAATAATTTATACTTAAATAATAAATTACCTCAAAGGTCATGACAATCTGGCGTTGGGGTGAAAGTCATAATGTGCTGTTGTTATGTCAAACTGCTTGTTATTCATTTGGCCAGTGGTTTGTTCCATTGTCTAATCCGTGCTGGTATTATGTGGAATTTGGATTATTTAAAATAAATTAATAATTTCTTGCAAATGATAATATATCAAATATATCAATTTCATAATTTTTTTATTCATTTTTTTATTTAAGTTTAATATAATTTAAATTCTTATTAATTTAATTTAATTAGGTACTTTAAAAGTACCTAATTAAATTAAAACAATACTTGGTATTAACTAAGGTGGGTATCACGTTTGAGTAAATAAACTGAATACTGATAGCTTACCTTGATGTTGTAACCATGTGAAGTATTCAATACCCAATCAAGAGTCCTGTAGCATAATAATAGTGCCTGTAATGTTCTATGAATTGTATACTTTCCGGATGCCTTAATAATTTGGCGTAACAATTACCATCCTTGCAAACACAAATCTCCGTTGCATATTAAAGCAAAACATTTCTGCGTTACCACATCAATATACCTAGTACATATCTGTCGCTTATTTTGATCCTTTTCTTATAACAGTTCTAACTAGAATTATTGCCGCCATTTAGGTAGAAACAAGTTATTATGCGGACGTGACGTATATTGACGCTTGTTGACCTTGTTGCAGAAATCAATATGGCGACGGAAAAATCATGTTTTTGCAAGTTGTAATTTGTTTTACACATGCACTTACTACACATAATAGTAATATTTATTTATATATATATTTTTTATATCCGTATATTTTGAGAATAGTATATTATATTTTTATTTATTCATATTTCAAGTTAAAAAGTTGCATTTGCGACCCGGCCGACGCCGCTGACGTCACTTACACGGACATTACGTAAAATCAGTGCTGTGTTACCACAGCGTTTGCTGAGTAATGTCCGGGTTTGACACAGCAGGGCACACATTTTCCCTTATTTTTTAATGTATATGTCGGCGCCCGCGCGCCGCCCGAACAAAACCGTAAACAACACGTGCACCGATCACGCCACCGAGTACGTCATTCGTTGCCCCCACTCTCCCCACTACTGGTTCTGCCGGTATAAAAGACGTGTAACGATCATTTGTAAGGCAGTCTTAGCTCTGGCGTGGCTCGGTGCACTACTTGTACCTCGCTACTAGCTTAACCTTGACGCTTTGGATAATTAATTTGTGAAGACGAATTAATTATTATTTCGGGTTATAATTTGGTCTCTGGACTAATTATACCCGATTATTTAAGGGCAATTTATTTGATTGTTAATTTACAACATATTTAAGTTTAATAATTAATTAATATCGAATTGTTATATCATAGACCTGTGATTTGCTGTTTCCCTGTATTTGGTTGAATAAACTTAATTATCAAGTATATAGAAAATTCATTTTTATTAATAATGGCCGATCCTCTTCCTAAATCAGAACTGGGATCGGATCCACCTTCACTTCACGATCAAACCATCTCGACTAACTGCATGGAACAGCAAATGTCTCTTTTTTCTTCCGGTATGGAAGCAATTTTATTAAAATTATCAAATAGTTTAAACCAGCATCCCGTCATTCCACCTACCCTCTTTAAATTGGTGTCATTCGATCCTGATGACGTAGACTCCGATATAAAAGACTGGTGTACCTTAAGCGAAATGATTAATGAAAAAAAGAATTTGGAGGGTATTGATCTCATTATTGCACTCACTCACGCCCTTAAGGGTCGCGCCGCGACCTGTCTTACAAAAATACGGCCAGATAACTTGTCCTGGTTTGCTATTAAGGAATTATTAATTTCAAAATTTTCAAAACCAATGATGATTCAAGACTATTTTGATCAGGTCATTAAGTTTCGCCTTGGTAACAAGGAAACGCCAGCTGAAGCGGGAACACGCTTATGGCAACTTATAGAAAAAATCCCCAACGCAAACTTACCTGAAAAGGTTACAACAGGTTTTGCAATTTCGGTTTTGTCCCAATGTGATGATAAAATACGTCGAGAGTTAAACTCTGTAATTATTAATGATAAACACCAACTATTTCGTACTTTGAGAAGCTTTACCCTGAAGAGGTGTAACGATGATTCTATAACATCAGAGGTAGAACAAAAAAAGTTCCGCCCATCGACGCCATTTAAGGGTTCCTGTAATTTTTGTGGTAAAGTAGGACATCGGGGCAGCGAATGTCGAAATAAAAATCGCTCGATCACTAAAAACGCTTCTATGTCAGCTAAACCAGATTCTTCAAAGACTAAGACCTACTGCTACATCTGCCTGGACACCAGTCACATAGCCAGCGCCTGCCCCAAGCGGTATATGAAGAAAGAAGACGACGCTTCGAGCAGCAAGAAAGTCAACCTATGCAGCAAACCATCTCGTGGGATTCTAGAGACCAGTGGTATGAAACTTTCGTTTATTTTTGATTCAGGGTCAGAATGCAGTCTTATAATACAAAGTAAAAGCAACTTATTAATCGGTGAAAGATTTCATGAACAAGTTATTTTAAAGGGCATAGGCGGTAACAACGTTATCTCTTCTTTACAAGTAAAATGTGAAGTGTATGTTCAAACGTTTGCCCTAGAAATCGTCTTTCACGTATTACCAAACGAGTGTTTAAGCGAAGAGGTTTTATTAGGCCGTGATATACTGAAAAATGGAATATCTGTTAAAATTAGCAATGAGAAACTTTCTTTCTTTAAATCTAAACACAGTAACGTTTGTTCTAAATATAATTTTAACTCGCAATCCATAGATACCGACTTAACAGGTCGTGATAAAGAAATTTTGATAAACATTTTACATAAGTACGCTGATCATTTTATAGATAAATTGCCGACTACACAAGTTAGCACTGGTATCTTAAAAATAGATTTAATTGATCCAAGCAAAATAGTTCATAGGCGTCCCTACAGGTTATCTCCTACCGAATTAGATATTGTCAATGTCAAAATTAAGGAACTTCTAGACGCTAAAATTATCCGAGAAAGCTCATCACCATTCGCAAGTCCTATTTTGCTAGTAAAGAAAAAAGATGGTAGTGATCGTATGTGTGTCCATTACAGAGAATTAAATAAAAACACACGACCTGATAGCTATCCCCTTCCACTTATTAGTGACCAAATAAATAAGTTACATAGAGCGAATTTTTTCTCCACAATTGATATGGCCTCTGGATTTCACCAGATTAAAGTTGACGAGGACTCCATAGAAAAGACTGCATTTGTTACCCCCACAGGTCAATTTGAGTATCTGAGAATGCCATTTGGACTTCGAAATGCTCCACAGGTTTTCCAAAGAGCTATAAATAATTCTCTTAAAGGACTCAACGACGATAGAATCCTTGTTTATATGGATGACGTACTTTCTGCATCAGAAACAATCAAGGAAGGGTTAAACAGACTCGATAAACTATTGGAAACTCTTTCTAAAACAGGTTTTTCTTTTAACTTAAAAAAATGTTCGTTTATGAAAACTAAAATTGAATATCTAGGGTTCGTTATATCTTCTGGACAAATAAGACCAAACCCACGTAAAATTGAAGCTTTGAAATCGTTTGAAACACTGCAACGCAAGTAAGACAATTAATCGGTTTAGCATCTTATTTCCGTCAATTTATTCCAAATTTTTCAAAATTATTGAAGCCCTTATATCCGTTAACTGCTACAGGCAAAGGAAAAATTACATGGACACCTGAGCATGATAAAATTCTTAACATTGTAATTGATTGCTTAACAACTGAACCTGTTCTTAAAATCTTTGATCCTTCCTTACCAATTGAGCTTAATACAGACGCAAGTAGTGATGGTTATGGAGCAGTGCTAATACAAAAGGTGGACAACTTGCCACACGTAGTAGCTTATTTTAGTCATCGAACGAATGATGCAGAAAGTCGTTATCACTCATATGAACTTGAAACTTTAGCAGTAGTTAAAGCTGTGGAACATTTTAGGCATTATCTCTATGGCCGCAGGTTTACAGTTTTTACTGACTGCAATTCCTTAAAAGCATCTCATTCTAAAAAGGACTTAACACCGAGAGTGCACCGTTGGTGGGCTATTCTCCAGTCTTACGATTTTGATGTAGTCTATAAAGAAGGAAAAAATATGGCTCATGCTGATTTCCTATCCCGTAACTTTGCATTGGGAAATCAATATTTGAAATTTAAACCAGTGCCCAAAATAATTAACTTCTCAGAATTGGAGAGGGGATGGTTATTGGTAGAACAACGACGAGATTCCGAAATTAAGGATATCGTATCAAAACTTAGAACAAATGATTTCCCAACAGAAATATCGCGCACATACGATGTACGACAAGGAATTCTTTACCGTAAAATTGAACGTAGTAAGCATTCCAAATGGCTGCCTATGATCCCCAGATCCCTGACGTGGACTCTTATCGGTCATGTTCACAATGAAATAAAACATCTCGGATACGAGAAAACTCTCGATAAGCTGTATGACCTTTACTGGTTCCCCAATATGGCAAAATTTGTAAAAAAATATGTTGATTCTTGTGTTATTTGTAAGGCATCTAAGGGTCCTTCCGGTGCTCAACAAGTCAGACTACATCCAATCCCAAAACCAGCTATCCCTTGGCACACCATTCATTTGGATCTAACAGGCAAGCTAAGCGGAAAAAGCGCACGAAAAGAATATTGCTCTGTAGCAATAGATGCTTTTACAAAATTCGTAATTTTAGAACACGTTACTACTTTAAATTCATTTTTTGCTATTAAAGCAGTCAAAAATATAGTTAACCTATTTGGCACACCTAAACGTATAATTGCTGATCGTGGTCGTTCATATGATAACTCTGACTTTAAAAATTTTTGTAAAGAGCACAACATCCAATTACACCTCATTGCCACGGGAACCAGTAGGGCAAACGGTCAGGTCGAGAGAGTAATGCGTACCTTAAAGAATTTATTAACTATAATTGAATGTGATTCCGATAGTACATGGCAGGATCAACTGGGTGAGATTCAGTTAACTCTTAATAGCACCCGTTCGAGGGTTACTAAGTTTACCCCTCTTGAACTGATGTTTGGTATACAAGGAAATTCGCTGGGATTGTCTAAAGTGGCTTCTAGTTCACATAACAACGATATATCCAGACTAAACTTAGATGACATAAGATCTAGTGCCTCCAGCAATATCATTAAGTCCTCAGAAGCAGATTCTCTCCGATTTAATAGAGGCAAAGCCAAAGTACGACCTTTTTCACTAAATGATTTCGTATTTGTCAAATCTGAAGAAAGACACCAAACAAAATTAGATAGAAAATTTAAAGGTCCATTTAAAATAACTGCTATATTAGATAATGATCGCTACGAATTAAAACATATTGATGGTTCAAATCGAGTCTATAAATATTCCCACGAAAATTTACGAGAGGTACCCCGGGGCCTGACTGAATTTCTTGAAATGGCCGAATATTGTAGTGATGATGACGAAACGACTGATCAATTAAATGATATTGTTCATGAGATCGATTACCAGTTAGATAATATAGAATCTAATGAAAATGATAACCAACCTGATGGTGGTTCAGATACTATCTCTGTTAGTAGTGACCACACCATGACTGCTCATTCTGATACCTTATCGGCACAATCTGATACAGTGTCGGCTAGCTCTAATACAACATCTGTAATTTCCGAACCTTTAAATATAGTGGTACAAGCAGAAGTACATAGACCTAATGAATGTAATTGAAATTTCTATTGAAGGGCTTGCGCCGGTCCAATAATCTGGCTGTAGGGAATCCTAATTCCGGTCCAGCATAAATGCTACAGGGAATAACAATTCCGGTCTAGCAAAGGCTACAGGGAATAACAATTCCGGTCTAGCAAAGGTTACAGGGAATAATCATTCCGGCCTAGCCCCCTCTAGAGGATGTATTCACGAAAGTTTTGTAGGACTTTAGGTCGGACCAAAACTAACTGCCATAAGTCTGAAGGGTCAGTTTAGACCGGGCCAGACACTATAATATTGTCAGGATAATCGAACGATGTTTTTTTTAGATGCCTAAAAATAAGTAAGGACGCGTGCGAGGGCGCACGCACGTCAGTATGGCCGTGTCGGCGCCCGCGCGCCGCCCGAACAAAACTGTAAACAACACGTGCACCGATCACGCCACCGAGTACGTCATTCGTTGCCCCCACTCTCCCCACTACTGGTTCTGCCGGTATAAAAAGACGTGTAACGATCATTTGTAAGGCAGTCTTAGCTCTGGCGTGGCTCGGTGCACTACTTGTACCTCGCTACTAGCTTAACCTTTGACGCTTTGGATAATTAATTTGTGAAGACGAATTAATTATTATTTCGGGTTATAATTTGGTCTCTGGACTAATTATACCCGATTATTTAAGGGCAATTTATTTGATTGTTAATTTACAACATATTTAAGTTTAATAATTAATTAATATCGAATTGTTATATCATAGACCTGTGATTTGCTGTTTCCCTGAATTTGGTTGAATAAACTTAATTATCAAGTATATAGAAAATTCATTTTTATTAATAATGGCCGATCCTCTTCCTACATATACGTTGTTTTTTTTTTGTTTTTATTATGTTATGTCCTAGCGTTATTTGTTAACTCGTTTATTTTTGTCTTTATGTGTGTTTTTATCTATTTTTATTTTTTGTGTGTCTTGCATGTGCCAAATAAAACCTTTTTCTTTCTATTGCACTTAATTCTTATCATCACTAAGAACATTTTTATAATAAAGATCATAATAAGATTTTGGTATAACATTCTTATCAATTAAATGTTCAATGTCTTTTTTCTTTGCATCTGATAATGCAATTTTTTCATTTTAAGCTTGAGTTAGTCTAAGTGCAAAGGTTGCTTGATTTATGGATACTCGACATCCTCTAGTGCGTGCCCTCTTTATCACACACACTTCTTTATAAGTTTCTTCAGCAAATGACGTTTTATAAAAAAACTTATCAGGATGTTCTTTTTCGACTCGA
Source organism: Chrysodeixis includens (assembly GCA_941860345.1). Lineage (NCBI taxonomy): Eukaryota > Metazoa > Arthropoda > Insecta > Lepidoptera > Noctuidae > Chrysodeixis > Chrysodeixis includens. Next base: position 48,050 of record CALNXA010000006.1, read on the forward strand.
AGTACCTTAATATGCATGATATTAAGGTACTTCGAGTCATTTAAACGTGATTCTTGTCCTCATCTACATTAAAATTCGTGCCCCATGATTCTTGTAATACTTTAACATCATAAAATTGATTGTAGGTCATTTCAACAACTTTGTAAAGGTTTACCAGTCTTCTTTGCAATGGGTAATTAACGTTTTATATTGTTCCGGTATGTAAATTGGACCCGATTGCAAATATCTTTTGATTTGCTTTTCAATTACACTATGTACGTTGTCTCCTTCGTTCTGTGAATGACCGCGGATTAAAAACTTGTGAGTAATGGACTTAACTGGCATTTTATTGACGGCGTAGGCATAGCCAGACAAAAGAAACTTATTTTTTTGTTGGTCGCCACAGTTATCCGAATAGAAAATGACGTCAATTTCTTTGTTTGGATTTTCTTCTATTTTCGATTTCATGTAGTTAAGTACGCAGCTACCAATTTCAATGGCTCCTCTTTTTCCCTCTGTTTCATCCCAAAAATAGCATAAGACATCTTTTGCACGTAAATCGCTGATTGTAAAATTAAAACAGTTGATCCTGGATTTATAGAAAAACAAGGATATTTGTCCTTTTGGTAACTGCAATACAGCCTGTAAATCATAGACTGCAACGATTGGGCCATTTGTCCTATTTTTGTCATTTTCTTTTTCAGTCCTTGCTAAATCTTTTTCTTTTAGATGCTCTTCATATTTCTGGATTAGCTTGCTCTTTTCTTCTTCATTTGAATTTTTGTATCTTTCACACAAATCACACTGATCTTTCTTCGGTACGAAGAAAGAAATGTTAAATTCAGTATTGAATGTCCTGCTGAATGTAGAAGCTGTAGCAACCGGTAGTCCATCCTCTTCACGAAGTTTTTTATAGTCACGGTAGATATCTGCTAATGATTTATCACTTGCTATGTATTCTCTTGTGGTTTGGGCTCTCAAATAGTGTGATTCGATCCGGGAAATAGAATTTATAAAATCTTTTACGCTCTGTCTAATTTGTGGGTCAATAGTTGGATGATGATTGTGTTTTCCCCTAAAATCCGCTTCAATGGTACCTAATTCTGTTTTCTTCAAAAGTGCTGTTTTTTATTGCTTTGTTGCTCAAATCAAGAGTGGATTTGAAAAATGGCTTGCATACCCTTATTTTTGATCCGTTAATCTCAAAATAAAATGCATTGTTTAGGGCTCTGAAGTTTTGTGTGCTTGAGTACCGATATTTGGGCTTTATTTGTTGCGAGTGACGTACTATGAATTCTCTTTGCCTCTCAAGATCACTAAGTGCCCAATATGCGTCAAAGACCTGTTTGTCTTGACATCTCGTCCACTTTATCTTTGCATTTTAGGCGACATTTGTTCCCACAGGGTGGTCCAACCTTTCTTTCCCGTATAAGTGTTCTTAGATTTTGACAGGGACTGGTAAGCTTGGCCAGAATTCCTCAGTTGTTTTGCGATTTTTGACTTCCATGTTGCTGATTTGCGTACTCTCTTTTTACCTTTTTTTTCGATTTCAATGCCAGTTTCAGGGGCTATAATATTTTCCAGGCTTACTTGTCCGTTGTCATCTTCTGTATCAGAGGAACTTGAGCTGCTGCTGCTGCTACTGGTGCTGGATGAAGTAGTCGATGATAATGAAGGTGCGACTTTAGGTGGGATTTTATTTTTGTCTAATAATTGAAAATTGGGATCCTCATCTGAGTCATCAATATCACTTCCGTTACGGATCGGTGCAATATAGTAGTTAGGGGCAACAGATTTTTGTTGTTTGGAAGTGCTAGGGATAGATGTACTAAACGATGTCAATGCGGTATGAGTCTCTTTGGATAAAACTTCATCACTTAAGGATACTTGCAAGTAATCTTCTTCGGCTGCATGTCGAGTCAAAGTGATAGTAGCGATATTTTCTTTATCCTGTTCTTCTACCATATTTACTAAAAATCGCCCGCGTCGCATGGTTTTCCTGAAATTTAATACTGTTTATTTTACTAATTTACAGAGTCATAGGCCTAAATTGATTTGGAAATCCATTTTTTTATCTCTTAACTTTGTTTTAAAATATGTTTATTTGTCAAAAACCACCTAAAGGAACTCAACTTAAAAAAAATACGAGTAAAAAGGAAACAAACTTTGTTAATTCTAATATAAATATTAAATTATACTGAGACCCAAAAATTACAACCACCAATAACGAAACAAGTTGAATATTGTTATTTTTTTACAGAAAAAATATGGCTTAAAATATAACTCGGCAAAACAGGAGCAACTTGAAAATCAATAATGTTTCAACAATATGGTAACAACTTAAAATGAAATATAAAATTTTACTCACCTTGGCAGCAATACAGGCTTAACTCAAAATGTTGTATTGATTTATTCAACACTAACTATCTAAAAGGCGTCAATTCAAAATAATGCTGCTTCAAATTTAAACTAAATAGGTACAACTCTAAATAACTCCAAACTGTTTGAGAACAACACGTGCACTCCGCTTATGATTTGCGTAGCAACTAGCATTGTTCCCGTTTAGGCGCGGGGGGATCAGGCTCGCTCGCTCAACAAAAGGGACTCTAAGCGCCATCTAGCGTTGAGCTCCTTCAACTATTTTTAATTCTGTTTTAGTGATAGATAGGTATCCGTATCGGAAATTAAGTGGTGTGCTTAACTCAATTATACATATTTTTGAGTTGACTCTCTTTAGATCTAGGTGTGCGATATCTTATTTGTTTTTTTTTAGGTACAAGTTTCCAGTAACGGTTTGGTTTGCCATACATGTTGGACTAATGTCTGGGACGATATACAACTTCCAATAACTCTGAACCTAGTGTTGATCATGTCAGTGATTGTATCACCTGTGGCACATCTCTTCTAAGGAAACGTTCACATAGAATAATTACAGCAGATTTTCAAAATATAAATGCAACCAACCTAAACTTAACAGAATTCCCAAGATTAAATATAAGTAAACTAATATTGATTGCATGCGGGACTTGGCAATTTAAACAAGCTCGCTCTTATTATAGCGAGCACAGAAGATTTAATGGATGCTATTATATTGAAGTATGCACAAATACTAGAAGCAGGATTGATTTAAATGTACTTGGGGCTAATAACTGCTCACAGCTGAGAGCAAAAATTGTATGTGTAAGTCAGGATGTTAGTTCCAAAGTATACTTGTGTATATTTTAATCAGCACAGTTGACACAGGCTGTGGAGCAAGTAAGCGGTATTGTTGTAAGTTACAACAATACCGCTTACTTGCTCCACAGCCACGGCCAACAATGCAGTTACAACTTGTAACTGCATTGTTGGCCGTCGTACGGTAGGATGCTGTGTCTACATCATGACAGTGATATGGTATTTAGAATAGGTACGCCATCAAAGTAATATTTTTCCACCGGCTCAATTTCTGGATGACGTTTTACTTGTATACAACGTTGATAAAAGCGAGAGGCATTAAATGAAACCACATATTCTGTATATCATTATAAGGCTACACAACAAAAATCAAATCAATGTAAGCAATAGTTTAGTCACAGGATATTTTTTTAGTTTTTTTTTAGTTTGAACATGCTGTATCTTCCTGATTAGGTGACTAAGTTTTATAGGCATAGTTATCTAAGAGTCATTCACCACAAAACAACAAAATTCACGCGACGTTGCCGCTCCGCATCGTAAGTTTGCAATACAAACAAGTGCACTATTACCAAATATTTCCTTAAAAGAAAGTACAGATCACGGTCATCTCACTCTAATGTAATAAGCGTAACAGAAATAGAAATAGATCAGTCTGTTGCTATTGCGCGGGCGACGGCGGCGGTGACTCGGATAAGTAGATCAAGGATACGATTTTTACATTGCTTAGTGCAGTTAGTGCGAAGACGCGTCGCTTCCGGGGTGCACGTTACGCAATTAAGCACAAATTATTGTCGCTCACGCGTCCGGTTTTCAATATTCTCTAATATTGTTAAGTTTTTATTGTGATAGGACACCAAACTTCTTATTCTAAGATAGTGATTTATGTTGTGACAGGACAAGTTAGTTTAAGTTTAGTTGTGTGTGCAGTTTTTAATAATTTTGTAAATTAGGTACGTAAGACATCCATAATGCCTCGTGAAAGGTGAAGTGTATGCAACAGACGTGAATACCGTAGAGGAACTTAAAAACCGAATTATTTTAGCGTTTCATAAATTAAAAAATTCAACAAACAGAGATTTTATTGCACGATTAAATAACAATATTATACGTCGTTATAACTTGTGTATTAATGCAAACGGCGGACATTTCCAACAATTGAAGATTTAATGTGTAAGTATAACAATGAATTATTATTGTTTATTATGATCATTGATCATACTTTCCAACGATACCTACACCACTTGTTTACATTATCGTCTACATCAAACCCGGCCGCTCTGCTGTGTGTGAGCCCGCCGCACGCGCTATGCGATAGGTACAAATGCGATGTTGCCGTTTTGTTACGCAGGTCACCGCACGTCAGTGTAAATTTTTATTAAGGGTGTTTACATTTTAAGTTAATAATTAAGCTATTTAAGTTCTTTGAAAAAAGTTTTTTCGTATACTTCTTGAAAACTTTTTTTTAATAGTTTCGGATTAGCAGTAGGCACTTATAGTATATGTGGTTTCATTTAATGCCTCTCGCTTTTATCAACGTTGTATGATCATGAAATCAATAAATAAATCTTTAAAACTGCAATATATCATGTTTTATTTAAGTCGTTATTGTTATAGCACTGTTCGCAGTAGTAGTATACTAAAAGCCTGGGAACTGTTGGGATGTGACAAATACTGTGTTTTGAATGACGTATTCTAGTAATTATCTTCGTTTGCCTTCTGTGTCCCTCCGCTACACACAATTCCAAAATTTAATTTAATGCCATGCCGTTAGTTCGCAAATCTGGCACTTCAATTCACAATTGAAGGGGTAAGTGGACAAAGGTGTTAACTAACAAAAAATTCAAATTGAGATATGAGTGTTAGAAAAATTTAAATCTTAAAATCGAGGTAGTTCTACATTTTAAATGTTTTATCTAAATCTGAAGTGTCAATCCTTTTTAAAATGTCATTTCTTATTAGATTATACATACTATAACAGAAATAAAGTATTTTTAATATATGTATTTATAAAAATACAGAACTTAACACCTTTGTATAATTTCATGTAAATCATATTTAGATAATGTGAACTTAAAAAGGGCTTATGTGAAAAATTAAATAACAAGCATTACTTTCATGTAATATATTTATTTCAGCAAAAAAAAACATGTCAGTAAGGTAGAACATTAAGGATAGTTGTTTAAAATGTTAAAATAATACCATTGAGACTCTTGCTCAATGTATTCAAATTGAGTTTTTATATCAGCAATTTTTTCTTTAGAGATTTTACCCTTATGATTATTATCACATGCTATGAAAACTGTTGGTATAAAATTAATTTTCTTTACAAGAGACACTTCCAAAAAAGGTGTGTAGGGGCATAGTTGGTTTTATATAAATATCTACCATAATCTTCAATGCGTATCCATTTATTATTTTTATTATTATAAGCCTATATTGTCCCACTGCTGGGCAAAGGCCTCCCTCCCATCTTTCCATTCCTTTCTGTCAAGGGCAAGTGTCGTCCATTCCCTCATGTGACTGTCGAGGTCATCCCGCCATCTTCGCCTGGGCCTACCACGTGGTCTCCTGTGGTCTTGGGGTGTCCATTCGGATGTTATTCTGGCCCACCTGTCTGTCGCTATTCGACAGACATGGCCTGCCCAGTCCCACTTCAGTTTTGCCGCTTTGACTCCCACATCAGCAATTTGGGTCTGGGAGCGCAGTATTGAATTTCGAATGCGGTCCGTGATTTTGACTCCCAATATACTGCGCTCCATAGCTCGTTGGCAAACCGCGAGGGTGAATTTTTGGTGTTTTGTCAAAGACCAGGTTTGTGCACCATATGTGAGAATAGGAAGGATGCACACGTCCATGATCTTTCGCTTGAGCGCCAGCGGAAGATGTCCTTTCATTAGGTCTTTCATGGACCAATAGCTCTTCCAGGCGTTTTCTGTACGACGAGTAATTTCTTTGTCTTGTCTTGCCTGGAATGAGACTATTTGGCCCAAATAGACATATTCATGAACGTATTCGATCCCTCCGTCCCCAATATGAATGTGTTGTGGTGTGCTGTTAGTCATTAGTTTGGTCTTTGACATGTTCATCTCCAATCCGACCTCACGGCTTGTAACGTCCAGGTCTCGGAGCATTTGGCCGAGTTCTCCCGCTGAAGACGAAAATAAGATTATGTCGTCGGCAAAACGAAGATTTGTTAATCTTCTTTCACCGACGTGAATACCTTTCTCGACCCACCCAGGCGCTAGCTTTTGAAAAACTTCCTGCAGGACGGCTGTGAAGAGTTTAGGAGACAGTGGATCACCTTGTTTAACTCCTTTTTTGATAGGAAAGGATGGACCGGTGGATTCTATTTTTATGGCAGCTGTACTTAATGTATATATGGTTTTTAATAGGCTAATGTATGTGTTATTTATTGATTGTGATTTTAGGGCCTCGAATATGGATGTGTGTTTTACGCTATCAAACGCTTTTGAATAGTCTACAAATGCTAAGTATAAGGGGAGTCTATATTCCTGATATTTTTCTAAAATTTGATTTAATGTGTGAAGGTGGTCGGTTGTTGAGAAGCCACGTCTAAAGCCTGCTTGTTCTACAGGCTGGAACTTGTCGAGGTCTTGTGAAATTCTATTTTCGATGATTTTAATAAATGTTTTATACACCGTGACTTTTAGGTCGTTTTAAAAAAGCAGCCCAGTTCATGTATCCAATGACTAGTAAACGTTTATAATAAAAAAATATGTTTTTTTTAAGATTTGAATGAATAAAAATATTATTCATTATTATGACACAAGGCAGTTTTACGAACACTCTGTAGTGAGCGCGGTCCGAACCTTGTGCCAAAGGGGCCGCGCGGGCGGCGCGGCGGTGTCTTATCACAGGTCATTCACCTTAGCGTAAAACAGCTGTCTTACTATTGCAATCATAATGTTCGCAGTAAGTATGTAGCATGTATCTTCAACAGTTTGATACGTAAACATTTTTAACAGGATGTTTCATATTTCCAATGTATTATTATTTTTTTTCATGCATATTATTTTAATTAATGATAAAAAAATTATATTCGCGCCTAGAGGTATTTTATGACGGATACATTGTGTGGACGACTTTTTTAAAACGACCTAAAAATCACGGTGTATATGTGAGAAATTAAACTAATAGGTCGGTAGTTTTCTATGTTAGATTTGTCTCCCTTTTTGTAAAGTAATATTATATTGGAATGGCAGAAGTTTTCGGGAAAATGTCCGGATTTTAAAATCAAATTAAAAAGGTTTGTAAGGTGTGGCAGGAGAATCGGTTCTCCCATTTTTAAATATTCGGTACTGATACCATCCTCTCCTGGGCACTTGCTATATTTCATACTACTCAAGGCGTTATGAACTTCAAGCCCTGTTATTAATGGTACATCACTTGAAGAGGTGTAGTCAGAGTGAGCAGCTGGTTCAATTAAGTTTTCTGAATATAACCTACTATAAAAATCTGTACCAATATTCAAAATTTTATCTCGATCCCTGTGTATTACTCCGTTAACATCTTTTAACCCCGTAATCCAAGATTTGCCTATACTCAGGCCCCTCTTAGCAATTTTCAAAGATCTATTGTTTTCTAGTGTCGTTTGGATCAGTTTTACGTTGTAATTTCTCATATCTGCTCGGATTTGTCTCTTAGTAGCTTTGTCAATTAGTTTATATTCTGGTGTGTAGTATTTTATTTTTTGTCTTTTGTCTAAAAGTTGTATGGTTGCCTCCGTGAGTTTTCTTTCTTTAGGTCTCTTAGGTTTTATCTTCTTAGTAGCGTCCTTTATACACTTTCTAATAGTATTGTAGTATTTGGTAGGGTCTTCAATAAATTTATCTAATAAGCTGAAACTATTTTTTAATTCTAAATGAAATTGGCTTTTGTTTACCATAAGGGTAAACTTGTCTATATTTTTAATTGAATTCTTGATTGTAATAACTCTTTGTATTTTCTTATTTAATGTTATGGTCATTCTTACTGGTCTGTGGTCTGAATTAAATTTAAGGCTATTTAAAACATTAATATTATTAAGTACATGTTTATTCGACGAAAGACAATAATCTATTTCGTTCCTTGTGACGCCATCCGGTGATAGCCAGGTCCATCGACGATGGGCTTTTTTTGAAAAAGAAACTATTACCTATAAACAAATTTTGTCCGAAAGCAAATTGCAAAAGACGTTCACCTCGAATGTTTCTTGTTCCTAAGCCATGTGGTCCTAAAATATTGGTGTTATCATACTGTTGTCTGCAGCCTATTTTTGCATTGAAGTCTCCAATAACTAATGTCCAACTTCCTCGGTGTTCATGACAAGCGGTGTTGAGATCGTCATAAAATGCCTCGACTTCTTCGTCGGGATGCGCTGTAGTAGGTGCATAAACTTGTATGATAGTGAGTATTGTTTTAGATGATACCTGGAGTTTTAGTACAGCAAGTCTGTCGGAATAACCAATAAACTCTTTTATATTAGTATTCATTTAACATGAACTTTAAAGTTGATTTTTTGTCTTAATGAGTTTAAGTTTGGTATATTATATTATTCCTAAATCATCTTTTAATTTGTTGAAATCATTCAATCAATCATGGTTCATATCTTCTATTATTGAGTTATTTTTTGATGCCCTTTTAATAATGTTTCTGTACTGATTAGGAGTAAATATTTTTTCATGCTTTCTTAAAAGTTTTTCTATACGGCCAAAATCTCTGTCACAATCTAGAAAAGTATGACCAACCTCTGGAAATTTGTGTTCAATGGAAGTAAACAATTTACGTGTAATCATGTATTGATACAAAACTATTAAAAATTGATTTTTATTTTGGCCACTACAAGAATCTGACCACAATAATAAGTTTTGGGAACTATCCAAATCAGCTAGATTATTCAAACAGTAGAAGAGTGAACTGAGAACTTCTACACTGCCCTTGCCACCACAGTCTTCAGTCCAAGTGCAGAAATAGGACCTATGTCCATTTTTATTAATGATATGGATACCTTCATTGTAAAACCAGATTTGTCTTAAATATGTAAAAAGCCTTTGATACGGGAATTTTAGGAAGAGGCTGTGTCTGTTGCATGTCAAAACTAATGTATGTATAGTCTTGTCCATTGATACACATCTCCCTTTCCTGCTTTTGTAACTCAAATGCTCTCTTATAGTTATCAAGATGCTCTTCAGTGTGTGTATTTGAATCACATTTGCAACAAACATCAGTTTCTAGGCTGTTTAAAAGATAGATTAAATTTTCCTATTAAATAGATTTCTATATGTGCATTCCTTTATGTAATATTTTGTAGGTTTATTTTCATCCTCACATTTTTTAATATACATTGAGTACATAATTTTAACTGTAAGTAAAGGATTTTAATACTGTTTGTGAATATTTTGAGTTCGAGAATAATGTGAACTTTCAGATGGAAAACTTTTAATATGACTGCATATGTAATTTTCTACCTCAATATCTAGCTTATGCTTGTAGGAGTGAGTTTTCCCCCTTTGATCTGTGAGTGCAGCCACATCATTTAATTTTATTTTTGATTGAATAACTGCTAATTTTCTATATCCAATTTGAAACATTATTGGAAAATGCAGTCTTCAGGAAAATCCGTGTGGTGTCCGAATATAAAGAATAGCCCCACCCCATATCCTCCACTGGGTGTCGTAAAAGGCGACTAATGGACCTTAAGACCTAGTGCACTGTACCAAGCACCTTGGGTCACCCGAATGGTGGCGGGTAAGCCACCAACAATCGCATTCCCAAAGAGGGTTAGTGTCAGGCAGGGCGGCCGACTTTAAAACCATAGCCAAATCCATTAGCAACATGTTTATAAAAAAAAAACATGTTGCGCCGACCCCAAGTAAAATGGGATAAGGGCAGGAAGATGATGATTGGAAAATGCAGTCTTACAAACTTTTATATTGGTACCTTCTTTTGGTAAAACATAGGTATATGGTAAGTTGTCTCACTTTGAACCAGGTAAATTTCAAAGTCCCATATTGGGCTGGATTTTCAATCAATGCCTTCAATTTTTTGTGTATAGTTAGCATATTTATTTAGGTTCAATTTTGTAAAACATTAATTTCTCATATTCTTTTTAGTTTCGGCGTAAAACAGGCTTTTCTGAAAAAATATTTTTGGTTCAATGAGTACTACCGGTGGTACACATTTAACCAGGGGGTGGTCCACATTGAGCCACCTTATTAATTATGTCTTATAGATCAATTTATAAGGCAAATACTTTGTAATAATAAAAATCAGTCTTATATTTATTAAAATCACTTAAAATCTTATGATTCTTTAATTGGATAATTAGCCAAATCGGGTTCTAAAGGCATCCGGAGTTTCATGGCACCTGATCTGTGCAGCTTAACACTTAGGTTTGGCCTCAAGCATGTTGGCAGTCGAATGCACCATTTTATAACAAATTAAAACAATTGTAGAAAAAAAACTCATTTAACGACTTGGATGTACACTATAAACCATGGTTCAATGTGTAACACCCCCAGGTGGTTCACTGTGAGACACACCAGGTTTTGATAACTAATCTAAAAAATTTACCGGCATACCAATCACTTAAAAACTCGAATTGTAGCTCTTTTAATTGCTAAATAACCGTAGAATACAGTGTACATATAAATAAATTGATATTATTTAAATGAAAAAAGCTAAAAAAGAATGAAATTGGAAAAAAATATTTACTTTTTGAGTCAATTTGCTTTCAAATGCTCCTCACACAACCACTTGGCACGCGATCACCACGCAAATTAGTGGGCAGTAAGGGATCGTAAATACCTCTCTTTCACTCATATTAGCGCGGTTTAACAACGTGGCGTTTTCGAGATTCGGCGGTGGTTCAATGTAGCTGCCTGGTTCACTGTGAGACACCCGACCCTACCTATGTTTTACCAAAAAAGTTTTATATCTCTTCCTTATAGGGTTTACTAATGCTCTTTTGACATTTTCTGCTGTTATAAATTTAGGAAGATACATATTTTTCTCAGTATTATTTTTTAAACTATAATATTGAGAAAAGAGAAATGCACAATCAATATCACAAAATTTTTCATAGCACTTATACATGCATGTTGCCTTGCATAATAATCCTGTCCTTGGGTTTTTATTTGCCATAGTTTTACCATTCCTTGTAACATATTCTTTGCCTTCCTGCCTTAAAATACTATTCCTATTTTGTTTCCACTCAGCTTCATTTCTTGTTCTTTTCTTAGACAACTTTTCTTTTAACTGAAAAATCTTCCTTTTCTTTGGTTGCAAAATGTTGTTGATCACTTGAGCTTCAGCCTGAATTTCATTTTCAGAAATTATATGAGTTGATGAGGATGAAGGTACAGTAGGGGTCTTAAGTTCATAACCAATTTCACAAATTTATGGCATCAAAACGAGTGGCGCTTACGACCTCTTGACATAACAACTACACATTACATTTTGCACACATACACGGTTCCCGCACTCTTTCATCATTACCTAGTCAGAAAGAGCGCGATATAACGATAATGCTTTAGTGACAAACCTGTTTTGTCGCAACCGTGACCGCGACTGTCTGGTGGGGCGCATAGATATTGGTATTCATTTGTTCGTAAACTTTGTTCAGAGAGTTTGTGTTATTATTGCGATTAGTGTGTTGTTCGATTATCTTTAACCGATTCCGTGCGGAAGTCTTTTTAGCAATCATTAGTGCCTGGCGTCAAACAAAAATTCTGTGATGCCTCTGAGGCACCAAGCGCCAGAAAGTTTGATGATTCCCCTGGGGAATCATCCGCCATGAATTGTCACTTTTAGCTTGTTTTCGTGTTTCTACTTGCTAAAATAATCATTTGACATTGTGTATCTAACGTAGGCAGTCAGTAAATTCGTTCAGTGCGTTTAAAAGTGACGATCTGTGTGTTTTTATGGAAATGGAAGGTAAGTGACTAATTTATAATAGGGGTCGTAAACCTTTTTGCATTATTTCATGGATTTTTTTATTCAAGTGTTGTAAAGAATTTATACACGTACCACTTGAGTTTGTCGCGAGGTGATATTTATTTATTATTATTTATAATACAGTGTTTTGTAGGGAAACAATTTTAACTTCACTATTTTGATGATAAAATTGTTTCTCTACAAAATACTGGATTACTGTAGAACATTTAACTGAATGGGAAGTCCGATTCTAATGAATCAAAAATATTGTAGTTTTAAACAATAATCAACCGTATACGCAGGGAAATACGGTACTTCGTAGGCGAAGGGCCGGCGAACAGCGCACTCTTTGTACGTTTTAGGCAACAATAAACCTTATGACAAAAGCATTTGATTTTTGAGAAACATTCCAGAAAGTGGGCTGTTAGAATTATAATCAATAATAAAATGTGTCGGCAACTTGGTTTACAACCCCTGATGTCAGCTAATTTGCGAAATTACTTAAAACGAACACTGGGCATGATAAGGGTGACAAATAAAGACACTTTTATTTAGGGGGCTCTTTTGACGAATGTCGTTTAAGCCGAGTTTTGTATGATTTAGTTTTGTATCCTCTCGGGCACCATACGCCATACACAATAGATTTACATGGTGCCTGTGCGGCATCATCCGCACGGAAACGGTTAATCAAGATGCAAGCAAATATTGCTATTGATGCCAGGGCAAATATTGTCTATCAAAATATAAATATTTAAATATTTCTACTTTACTGTAAACATTTCTCAAATTTCAAATCAAACCGGCTGTGTAAGTATTTTTTTATTAATTTGATTATGATTGTTGTGGTCTATATTTTTATATTTATTCACATGTTGCAAGATAATAATAAAATTTTCGTTTTTTACAGAAATGCAGTGAGCCGTTGGGTTCGAGAGAAAAGGTAGTTAGCCGCCGCTTATTAACCCGACTCAGTGACGTGTCATGATCGAAGAATATGAAACAGTAAAATAATTGTGAACGTGTGGCGGTGGATTTGTGCTCAAGGGCCGAGTGAATTGGAATTTATTCCTACACGTGCGAACAGCTCTAATTACATCGAAGTTTTTAGTGACATAATGCTACCGACTGTGCGTATCTAATGTTTACCCCATAGAAGACTGTAGTGAACTAACTTTTGTTCAAGATAATTGTCCGATACATCGTGCCAGTGTTGTAAAAGAGTGGTTTAGCAAGCATACTGACATTAAAGTTATTCCGTGGCCAGCACGTTCCCCTGTAAGAGGTTTATTGGTTCAAAAATGGAAAGCACGAGATGAGAGATATCCTGAGCAGTTTAAATATATATGCAAATTTTGTGGTCTCCATGCGGCGACGTCTGCTTAGCTGTTTTGAAAATAATGGAGGCTATACTAAATATTGAATAATACGCTGTGTTTTTTACAGTGGGCGTGCTGGTCATAATAAAGTCTTACGTTAGTTAGTTTATGATTGTAAAATTGGGATTACGCTTCAATCTTCTTTTCTCTTTGAGAAAATGAATATTAGCTATAATCTATAATCTCATATAGTTACAAGTATAATAACACTTATTTTTTTATTTAAATATAAAACAAACTTAATATATATATTTTTTAACTTAAGTAATAATAATATAAATAAATGTTTATTCAAATTACCTATTATTGTTTTATTTGAACCTAAAGTTATGATTTATTATACAACGTTGATAAAAGCGAGAGGCATTAAATGAAACCACATATACCACAAGTGCCTACTGCTAATCCGAAACTATTAAAAAAAAGTTTTCAAGAAGTATACGAAAAATTTTTTTTCAAAGAACTTAAATAGCTTAATTATTAACTTAAAATGTAAACACCCTTAATAAAAATTTACACTGACGTGCGGTGACCTGCATAACAAAACGGCAACATCGCATTTGTACCTATCGCATAGCGCGTGCGGCGGGCTCACACACAGCAGAGCGGCCGGGTTTGATGTAGACGATAATGTAAACAAGTGGTGTAGGTATCGTTGGAAAGTATGATCAATGATCATAATAAATGTGGGAAATCAAACGTCTTGTTAAGCTTGGAAACTTATTTATTCTATTAACAACTTATTAAAACCATTTTCGAAAACCAATGTGCACGTCTTTCAATCTTCCGCCGCCGCCATATTCCATTCGTCCTCCCTCACTCTCCGTCTCACTCTCTCAGCCTTGACACCTAGTCCTTTCATCCCCACATTCGGCCGTCCTGAAAGTTGTCTGCCCCCAGACAACCACTAAGCATACAAGTCCACCCTAGGATTACAAACACCTTATCACTTAGCAAAATAACATAACTCCAACTCTTTACTAATTAAGAACTTAAAAGAAACATAAGACCACGCTTATAGTATTTCAGAAAAAAAAATAACTACCTCTACAGGAACACCATGTCTCTACCATAGATGCCACTGATAATCAAAACACAAATAAAATCTAGTGATTACATATTACTTATTAATCAGCTGATGAAACCGATAGTGCATCATCGTCGCCCACGCCAGGCCAAGGCTTCATGGAATCAGGAGCAGTGGATGTTCTATTTGGTCCTTCTGATGTAGAGCCCACCTTAACCACGTCATATCTATCCCTCTTCACCTTTGTGACACTATAAGGACCCAAATACTTAGGTCTTAGCTTCATGCCAACTCCAAATTGCGTCCGTCGAATGGCTACAAGATCTCCGACTTGGTAGACTTGACTTTTCTTCCTTCCGTTGTTGAAATTTTGTCTGTTTTCTTCTTGAACTTTCAATATTTGCTCTTTCGCCTTTTTCCGTAACTCTTCCCTGTTATTGATGTACATATCCCGGTTCTCTTGCTGTATCAAACTTAAAATCTCAGGATCAGATTGCAGTCTCATTTTGGTGCCAAGAAGTAACTCAAATGGTGCAGCATTAACACTCCTCTGATAAGTGCTGTTCAGTGCTTGTTGTAGACGACTTACATGTTTGTACCAATTCCCAGGTTGCTCTATACACAACTTTGTCAGTACTGAAATAATCACTCTATGGATTCTCTCCACCTGGCCATTTCCCCTGGGGATCCCTGTAGTTATGGTGACATGCTCAATCTTCTCATCTTCACAATAAGTTCTGAACTCTCCGCTGGTGAACGCCGTCCCTCTGTCAGTAATAATTCGTCTAGGGTTGCCAAACACTTGTTGATGAATCTGTAATTTTGCAATTACCTCTCTACTAGTTGTGCTTTTTGTAGGAAATATCCAGGTGAATTTAGTAAAGGCATCAACAACCGTCAAGATATGATTATACTGCTTGTTTGTCTCAGTCATCGGCCCAATATGATCTAAGTGCAGAGTATCTAATGGGACTTCACCCTTTTCTATGGGACATAGCAAACCTTCTTGTTTCCCTGCCTTACGACTTGCCAACAGACAAGGTATGCATGCCTGTATGTATTGTTCAACTTTTCTATCCAAATTGTTAATGTAATAATCTCTAATCAATAATTCAATAGTCTTCTTCTTACCGAAATGTCCATTGTCATGGGCACAACGTATCAGCTCTACTTCCATGTTCTTTGGCACCACTAATCGATTCTCAGGGCCTTTGTACAATATACCATTATCAAGCCAATAGTCATCATATGGTTTATCTTTCAGAATTTCTATAATTGCTTTTAATGTAATATCCTTAGCCTGATTATCTTTCAGCTTCTGGTGTAACTCTGAAGTGATTACCGCAACATAGGGGTACCTGCTCAGGGCGTCGGCATGCCGCATCTGACTTCCAGTCCGGTGTTCAATGGTAAAATTACATTCTTGAAGCATCATAATCCACCGGGCAACCTTTGGTGAGGTAGCCATGTCTTTCTTGTCCAATGTCAGTTGAAAAGCTTGGCAATCTGTAACAACTTTAAATTTTATTCCAAGTAAATACTTCCTAAATTTCTTAATTCCTTCTACCACAGCCAGAGCCTCAAGTTCATAACTAGACCATCGACTTTCTGCCTCAGAGGTTTTCCTACTCATGAAATAAACTGGATGTAAACTGCCATCATCACTCTTTTGCATAAGAATAGCAGCATATGCAACTTTTGAAGCATCCGTGTGTAGTTCAGTATGTAGTTTAGGATCATAAATCTTTAGCACCGGGTTACTGGACAATTTCTCTTTCAATGTTTCAAATGCCACCTTTTGACTTTGATTGAATACAAAATTATTTGTTCTTTTTAATAAATCAGTCAGTGGCTTTGCAATTAATGAATAATGTAGTATAAACTTGCGAAAATATGACGTCAACCCAATGAAACCTTGTAGTTGCTTTATGTTCCTTGGTCCAGGGAACCTCTTTACCGCATCAGTTTTCTCAGGTGAAGGTCTCACTTCACCATTCTCTATGATATAGCCTAAATACTCAACTTTTCTTACCAAAAGCTGCGTCTTCTTCCAATTGATTTCTAAACCGTACTGGGCTGCTACATCTAGAACCTCCTGTAACCTGTCCACTGCCTCCTTCTCGTCTCGGGCTGGAATAAGCAAATCATCGATGAACACAATCACAATATCTCTAGCTATAAGCTCTCGGTATATAGCCGTAATAAATCGGGTAAACACTTTAGGACATATGGACAACCCAAATGGAGCCTTCAGAAACTCATACTGCCCGTTATGGGTAACAAATGCTGTATATTTTGCTGAATCCTCATGCACGGGTACATGAAAATATGCATTTTTTAAATCTAATGTACAGAACACTTTAGCAGCAGCCAGTCGGTCAATGTGGTCCTCAATAATGGGTAAAGGATATTCATCCTTTACCATCTTTCTGTTGATTAACCTATAATCTACACAAATTCGGACTGTACCGTCTTTCTTCCTAAGTAACACCAAAGGACTTGCATATTCTGACCAACTCACCTTAACAATCCCGTCTTTCAACCACTGTTCTACTTGCCGTTCAACTTCTTTTTGTTCACTAATAGCTAGCCGGCGTGGCCGCTGAGCTACTGGAATGTCATCCTTTAAAACAATACGCAGCTGCACTGGCGAATCCTTAACTTTCAGCGGCTTGTAGCTATTAACCAGATGCAGCACCTGGTCTTTAATATGCTGATCAATATCACTACCTATTGTGTACGGGATATCTGTAAAACAACAAGTTATACGCCCTATCCAGTTATCATCTAATGGCAAAAACATTGTGTTCCCACTTTTCATAACTAATGTTACATTTTTTAAAAATTCTTGTCCTATTATCACACTATACGGCATAGAAACATTAGGCACTATATGAAAAATTACATCACAATAGATCTGTCCCTCAATCGTCACCGAAACAAAAACTTTTCCCATGGACCGCACCTTCGCCTGACCAAGTCCGAACAATGATAAAGGATCGTCCTCACATCTCGGTGATCCGATGGACACATAGAACTCTTGAGAGATTAAATTCACCTCGCTACCAGTGTCTATCAAAGCACTTGTTGAGGTATTCAATATGTTTATTGTTTTACGCGGTTTTCGTAGCGTAACCTGTTTGTTATTATTTTTTACTTCCTGATAGTTGGTCGAAACGTCAAATCCGTCATCTGTCAAACTCGAAACAGCGTGAACATCGTAACAATCAGGCGCGTCAGTGCTACCATCATCAGCCGGCGAACTGGTAACTTCCGTATTGAACATCGTGCGCCTCGTCCCATTTGCACCGCCATCTTGCGGTCTCGCGCCACTCGTACCAACTTGTCGAAATGAAGGCTGCTGACGTCGGACGGAACTCACCCCTGATTGGTCGCCAGCACTTGGTCCGCTTCGTGAAATACTCGGCACCCGTTCGGCTATCTCCGTAACTCTGTTGCAATGCGGTGCAATATGGCCGAAACCATTACATTTGAAACACTTTAGTCCAAGATGTTTATGAGGACATTCCTTCGAATGATGACTTTTTTCTCCGCAGCTGTAACACCTTATCGCTCGGCCTTTCGTCGACACATCGGCAGCCGACGGCTGGACACGCACTTCTCGCTTCCTTATCTTTTCCCTTAGAGTTTCGTAAATACGAAGTTTTTCTTTGAGATCCGAGTAGGTCGTCACACCGTATAACATAATTTTGTGAGTTTCTTCGCCTGGAATTCCGTCAATAATATATTTAATGGCAACGTAATCGGGCATTTTGCCACGTTTTCCGAGCTCACGCATGATCAATAAATAATCAAGGTAACTTTCGTCGTGCCTCTTCTTTCGGCTACTCATCAGTTCATGGGCGGTCTTCTGATCCAGGGTATCCGGGAATTCTTTAGTAATCGCGTGCTTTAACTCATCCCAGCTCTTAAACGGTCGCTCCGACCGGAGCCACAACGCCGCCGTTCCCGCGAGTGACCTCCTCGCGATGACGAGTTATTGCAGCGGCGTCCATTGGAAAATCTCACCGTTGTCTTCAATCTCTTGTACAAATTTTGAAACAGAGTAACTTTTGTCCTGCCCGTTAAACTTGGGTACTAGGTCGTCTGCGTACCCAAGACCGGCGGGCATCCAAGAACTTGTCGCCTTAGGATCGTCGTTGGCCATCTTTAATTTCTTGCACGTGAACGCATTCGTCGTATTTCGTCGTTCGTAACGTCTTTATTCTTGTGATTTCCCAACTTTCCACTTATGTGGGCGTGAGATGTGGGAAATCAAACGTCTTGTTAAGCTTGGAAACTTATTTATTCTATTAACAACTTATTAAAACCATTTTCGAAAACCAATGTGCACGTCTTTCAATCTTCCGCCGCCGCCATATTCCATTCGTCCTCCCTCACTCTCCGTCTCACTCTCTCAGCCTTGACACCTAGTCCTTTCATCCCCACATAAACAATAATAATTCATTGTTATACTTACACATTAAATCTTCAATTGTTGGAAATGTCCGCCGTTTGCATTAATACACAAGTTATAACGACGTATAATATTGTTATTTAATCGTGCAATAAAATCTCTGTTTGTTGAATTTTTTAATTTATGAAACGCTAAAATAATTCGGTTTTTAGGTTCCTCTACGGTATTCACGTCTGTTGCATACACTTCACCTTTCACAAAACCCCACAAAAAAAAGTCCATCGGAGTGACATCCGGGGACCTTGGTGGCCATCGTACTGGTCCAAATCGACCAATCCACTGCTGTCCAGTGAAGTCTGAAGCAGTGTATGTAGCACGAGGCATTATGGATGTCTTACGTAACTAATTTACAAAATTATTAAAAACTGCACACACAACTAAACTTAAACTAACTTGTCCTGTCACAACATAAATCACTATCTTAGAATAAGAAGTTTGGTGTCCTATCACAATAAAAACTTAACAATATTATACCTTGTAAAATATAGCTTGATACCTGTGACGTTTGTCGGAATGACATTACTAGGGATGGAGGCGTGTTTCGTAGCTTATCGATGTCTGTATCTGTCTGATGTCGAGTTTTATTAAAAGTGACATTGTAGTCATTGTCATTGTAAAGATGTAAATTAAAAATAAATGTATTTGTAGTTGATTTAAATGAAATAAAACAAAAATAATTCAAAATAATCGCGCAAACGGTTCACAAATTCGCGAAACTCACTATTCAAAACAGTCTTTTTTTTTCTTTTCGGCATTTTGGCAAATAAAAAAAGGTAACACCAAAACAAAGTAACACAAATAACACCATAGTAACTCAAAGTAACACAAATATCAACAAAACAATGGTAGCGTATACAAGGCGTCCTGCATCGCGTCAGCACTAGTACTGACTCAAAAACGATGGCGCCCGCTTGTTTCCAGCACGTGAAACCATTATTGACAAACTAAATAACTACATTTTATACTAGTGAAATTTTCATAGTATTATTTTATCGATAATCATCTGTCAGTCACTTGCACGTCCCTAGAGCTCTTCAAAGTGCATTTATAAAGTAAGCTAAGAACCAAAAAATATTTAAGAAATATTAAATATTATTTAAATTACTCATATTTTTACTGGTATCTTTATAATTACATGATTGTTTTTAAAAATGCGTTTTATTTTTAAACACAAACGTCGTTTTTATGTTAAAAAATTTGAACTTTTAAAAATAAAAATTTGGGTTGTAGCTGTCTTCATAAAACGTTCGGTAATGTCACAGGTATCAAGCTATATTTTACAAGGTATAGAGAATATTGAAAACCGGACGCGTGAGCGACAATAATTTGTGCTTAATTGCGTAACGTGCACCCCGGAAGCGACGCGTCTTCGCACTAAACAATGTAAAAATCGTGTCCTTGACGTACTTATCCAAGTCACCGCCGCCGTCGCCCGCGCAATAGCAACAGACTGATCTATTTCTATTTCTGTTACGCTTATTACATTAGAGTGAGATGACCGTGATCTGTACTTTCTTTTAAGGAAATATTTGGTAATAATGCACTTGTTTGTATTGCAAACTTACGATGCGGAGCGGCAACGTCGCGTGAATTTTGTTGTTTTGCGGTGAATGACTCTTAGATAACTATGCCTATAAAACTTAGTCACCTAATCAGGAAGATACAGCATGTTCAAACTAAAAAAAAACTAAAAAAATATCCTGTGACTAAACTATTGCTTACATTGATTTGATTTTTGTTGTGTAGCCTTATAATGATATACAGAATATGTGGTTTCATTTAATGCCTCTCGCTTTTATCAACGTTGTATATATTTATGTAATAATATTTATTTAAGTATATATTTATATAATATATAAATAAATATTATACATAACTTATTATAAAAACATTAATTCAAAAATGTATAATAATGTTGCTTATAAGTAATGAAAAATCAAAGAAAAATAAAAGCGATCTGACAAATCACTTGAGATTTGAACCGACTGCCACTCATTTCTAAGTCACACATTGTTACACGTGATCAAATTTATATAATCGTTCATTAAGACACCACAGATATTATGAGGTAGTTTTAGTTAAATTATAAAATTGTGAATATGTTGTAGGTAGATTTGAAAATTATCTTGTTGACTTAAGGTTCATAACACACTAATAGGAAAGAATCAGATATATTATTATCTTTGTCTAGGATTACCCAACCCACTGTCATCTTCTTGTAGTTATACTGTATGACGGGTAAATGTTTGCGTTGACGTCACGCACACATGTATACGCAGTAGCATGCAAGCGAATATGATCCTTGATGTGCTACTGGAATTATGGCTCCAGACTGTACATATTCATTATCAGAACTGGCAGGGCTGAATGGTTCTTTTGGTGCTGAAATGAAATGTATGTATAAATATCTCCTGCTTAACAAATCATACATATCACAATAAAATAATACATAATGTATGTATTTTCTAAAGTGATGGTAATATACAGTAAATACTTACAGATAGATGAATCTGTGTCAACAATCATATGGGAGTTACAATCTTGTGTGCCCTGGTTGTTTTCTGTATCTTCATCATCTGTAATAAATGTAAAAATTAAAAAAACAAATCGTAAAAAAAAACAACATACTTTATTGAAATATTCAAAAATCTGATGAATTTCTTACTGGCTTTTCTCAGAGGATTATTATAAATAATTTGTACCTAATGCAAATTGTGGAATGTACTAAAATATTTACATGAATACCTAAGGACATACTTACAGTTTTACAACGTTGTTAACACCCGACGTACTTGGTAAATCACACATTTCTGGACTAAAATCACATTTTTTCTGATCATCTGAAACTAAAAGCAATAATAATCAATATTGAAATATTAAAATACAACACTATATTATCACACAGAGCTAGTTCCATAAAGATTTTTGCAGTATATAGGTAGTACGAACCTTACTCCCCATCGTCACAGTCATCATTTTCTATGATGTTATTATTAGTCAGCACTAAACTCAATATTTGCCGACTACGTGAACCGTTCAACATAATGTTTATTTGCGCAAACAAACAACAACGCGAACTCGAACAGTAAATAAGAAAAAAAAACTTCTGTTGGAAAATTAACGAACTATAATAAGAAAGGCGCGCGAAAGACGCGCGGAATCGAATTGTCACTGTCAAATGTGTCAAAAAAGTGCGTTCGGAAATGTGTTATACCTTGTAAAATATAGCTTGATACCTGTGACGTTTGTCGGAATGACATTACTAGGGATGGAGGTGTGTTTTCGTAGCTTATCGATGTCTGTGACGTCATGAGTTTTATTTAAAGTGACATTGTAGTCATTGTCATTGTAAAGATGTAAATTAAAAATAAATGTATTTGTAGTTGATTTAAATGAAATAAAACAAAAATAATTTAAAATAATCGCGCAAACGGATCACAAATTCGTGACACTCACTATTCAAAACAGTATTTTTTTGTCTTTTCGGCATTTTGGCAAACAAAAAAAAGGTAACACCAAACAAAGTAATACAAATAAACACCATATTAACACAAATATCAACAAAACAATGGTAGCGTATACAAGGCGTCTGCATCGCCTCAGCACTCGTACTGACTCAAAAACGATGGCGCCCGCTTGTTTCCAGCACGCTAGTACTAATACTAGTGAAATTTTCATAGTATTATTTCATCGATAATCATCTGTCAGTCACTTGCACGTCCCTAGAGCTCTTCAAAGTGCATTTATAAAGTAAGCTAAGAACCAAAAATTATTTAAGAAATATTAAATATTATTTAAATTACTCATATTTTTACTGGTATCTTTATAATTACATGATTGTTTTTAAAAATGCGTTTTATTTTTATACACAAACGTCGTTTTTATGTTAAAAAATTTGAACTTTTAAAAATAAAAATTTGGGTTGTAGCTGTCTTCATAAAACGTTCGGTAATGTCACAGGTATCAAGCTATATTTTACAAGGTATAAAGGTTTTAAAATGCTTTAACATACAACAGTAAAATCAATGCATTAGATAAAATAAATTAAACCAATGGAGATTTAAGACGTTAATCCCATTTTCAATATGGGGTCTAAAAAATAGAAATCAATTGTATGTCAGCAAACGTATCACACAGTTCATAACACCTTTGTTTATTTGTTATTCATTAAATCGTGATAATTTTCCGAACATGCAAACGGTACATGGTTTGATATCACATTGTATTATTAGAAACGTGATAGTGTAGATGACTTTTCTAAAATGTATATGCCCATAACACATTCGCAAACCTTAAATGTATACATTTTGGTAGTTAACACCTTTGCTAGAAGGTCTGTATTTTTGGATATGAATGAAAATTAGGTATTTTGAGCCCACCAGTCGATTTATCGTCACTTAAAACCTATGTTCATGCAAGAAACTCGATTTTTTTCAGTTTTGTCAGATAACACCTTTGTCCACTTACCCCTTCAATTCACATCATGGGTCATATTGTAGAGTTCATGTGCAAGTGCAAGTACATGGTCAAGTTGCAAGCTCAAATAAAATTATCTTGAATTTATTCGGTTTCATATTGTCTATGACCATCGAATCGTACAACAAGGTCTTTGCGTAGGTACAACAACATTTGTTTGTAATATGAAATGATTAATTAAAATTAAATTATTTCTACACAATTTATTAACATTATTCATTGTACTAGTCATTCTCATGACTGGAGAATTCAATTTCACACACAAATTACTAATTGACCTGTGATTCTTTGCTCTCAGGGTCATTAGGATCTATGGTCTATGCATGGGCAAAAAAAGGGTCTCTAAAGTTCATCCTATTACCTGATTTAGTATCGAGAAATTTTAATAAAATTAGTTAGGATACAATTTGAGAGCGACTAAAATAAATTATTTCGTGAATAAAATAATTAAATAACACTTGTCATGAAAACGTTAACTTTAATTTTCGATGATTATAGTAATATTATGCTCTTGTATGTAATCATAAATGATTTAATTGTATTGTTTAATTTAATTTGTATTTTGATAGAATTAAACGAGCTTTTGATAATATTACATTACATTAATATTTTATTAAAACGGAACAGACATTATGCGTGGTACACTTATTGGAAGCATAGACACAGAGAGTGTTGTCAGTGTTACCAGGCGTTAAAGCGCCATCTGCGTTTCTTATTTCTTCATCCTCCCTGGAACGCAGACCCATTGCCGTGGTGAAAATTGTATGCTTCGGTTGAGCCAGTCCCTTGGTTAAGATATCAGCCACCATATCATGCGTACCTTTGTATTGAATAGAAACTTGTTTCATTGCAATCCTTTCCCTCACAAAGTGGTAGCGAATGTCAATGTGCTTGCTCCGAGCATGGTAGACATCTTGTGTTGCAATGCTAAGGCGCAGAACAGGCTTGACCCATCAACTAGGACTCCGGCGCAGAACAGGCCTCATCCATTAAGTCGGTCGCCGGCGCAGAATGTCCCGAGATCTAGTCGGTGCCAATGGCCGAATAGGCTCTGGGTTTGTATCTAGCACTGGAGGCCTAGCCAGTTGCATAAATCTGGTGTGGGCCAAAACCCGATTATGCTGTGTATGCATTCGAGGCCGGAACCCTAGTCAGGACCCGAGGTCTAGTCGGTGGCAAAGGCCGAATAGGCTCTGGGTTCGTATCTAGCGCCGGAGACCTAACCCGTTGCATAAATCTGTGGTGGGTTAAGACCCGATTATACTCTGCGTATGCGCTCGAGGCTGGATCCCTAGTCAGGACCCGAGGTCTAATCGGTGGCAAAGGCCGGATAGGCTCTGGGTTTGTATGGGGGGCCGAAACCCTAGGCTGAGGCTGAGGTCGAGCCGGTGCCGCAAGCACAATCTGCTCTGGAGTTATATTTACTGGCGCCGGCTCACTAGTCTGATCTTACCATTGCATTGTGCCTCATCAGTACCAAATGCCAAATCGTACCCATAGGCCTATATGGTGTCAACGAATCATCCGGCGCTGTAGGATTTGTTGGTGTTTGTGGTCTTGTGGGCACCGTCGGATTTCTTGGTTCTTGTGGCCTGGAAGACCGATACGAAGCCAGCAGGGTAGCGTTCGGGACTCTCACGATATCTGCAAATAATATCATTCACATAAGTATTGGTCTGATAAGGGAAATTCTAAAGTCCAGGAAAATTAGCGTTTTGCCTCAGAATAAGAGATAGTAAGGCATGACCTTGTGTAAACCTTTAGTTGGATATGCCCTTAATGTTGTGGCAAAACCTACCTGTCATAGGGAGTATAAAGTGCTAGCGTGTTAACTCAATAATCCACACTGCCCATGCTTTCAGCAAAAACAGAAACTAACGTATACGAGCTGCTGCCTTATGTGGATAACAGCAGTTAAAACAGAAGCCTCCTCTGATGCAGTCGGTTAAAAAGCCTATATGTTAATGCAGGCTTTTAGCTACTTGTATATCAAATTTAATCAATCGGACTAGAAATTGAAATAGAAAGAGTAGGTACCAAACAAGCTTACCTTCACCTTCTCTTTCTCTCGGAAGCGGGACCCGCAGGTGGTTGGGCGGCTGGACTGGGGAGAGCGGGCCTCCGGGCAGCCGAGCCAACGCGTCCCACTCCTCTGCAAGCAACAATCAGACACCATGACGTTGGTTTCGTGATGAGGTCTCGTCGCTGAGCCTACACGATTCCTGCTACAAAACGATCACTCGTAGCCTTCTCCTTTCATGCAGGCATCGCCGTCCAAAGGGTGAGCAGTGTGTCGGAAAATTACAAACTAAACAAAACGGAATTTTTAATTTATTAACATCTGCACTTATAGTCCAACAAATCTAAGAAGTACCGTTTGACAGTTATGACAAATAGGATAATAGGGTTGGGAGTAAAAAAATCGATTACTATAATATCCGATTTTTATGAGATCGATTACTATAACATCCGAATTTTAAGAGATTGAATTGTCATAATGAAATAAAAGTTATGTTTAGGATATTTTATTTATACACTACTAGTACTAGAATCGTCATCGTCTTCGTCATCATCGTCATTTAAATTAATGACTAGTTGATTATCTATGAAATTATCAAAGTGTACGTCTCTGTCGAAGTTGTAATTTATTTTAGGGTACCTATGTATTAAGTGCATAATGCGGTCGCGCAGTAACGTGTCGTCAATTGATAATTTGAAAGTAATACATTCGATTTTTCATATATGTAATCGATTTTTTTGCATACAAGTGTATCTGAAGAGTCACAACACTACAAGCAGTGACCTAACTACGTGACTTTGCAATGAGGTCAAAAATAGAACTATTAGAAATATTTACTATGTAAATATGTGTTATTTTGCTTTGTTTGAAAGTTTTCAATTAAATTAGGATATTAAAAATTGTAAATTTTTAGATACAATAATAAAATCTTTCTAAATTCATGGTTTTATGACAAAGGTTGTCGAAACTGAGTGTTGTACGCATGAACAAAGTTGTTTCGGTTTGAAAATGATGAAACGTCAAACGGTACTTCTTAGATTTGTTGGACTATAGGAGTTTCAAAGAACATTTAACTTTATGATAATTCATATCTTCATAACCAAGCAGACGAATCGCGAGTAATAGCTATTATTAAAATATATTTGTTATAAATTAATATTGGCTTACAAATACACAGAGACATCTAAGGTCATAAATGCCTCTAGCAACTAGCACTAGCTAGATAGACTACTTTCTACCTTCGGTTTTCTCCTCGCCGCTACTGCAATGCCTAAACACAAACGTCTTCAACTACTTACGGCGCCGAAAAATTGACTGAGAGTGAGGTTAGTTCTTCACCCCAAAAGTCATGCAGCGGGCTATGGAGTGCTATGCCTGAAGTTTTTTTCAAAAAGAGAACTCGAAATGAGGTCATTCGAAATGGAACTAAATTTAACAACATAGCTCGCAGAATAAGCAAGCTGTCAAAGAACCGGTGGCCCGTTGGAGCAAACGAGTCCTAGACAGAGTGGAGACCACGCAAAGACAAACGTAAGGTGGGGCGTTCCCCTAGCCAGATGACTTGAACAAGGTGGCTGAGGCAGGCTGGGTGCGGAAAGCGGGGGATCGGTACAAATTGGAAGAGGTCTATGTCCAGCAGTGGACTACAGTAGACTACTGTAGACAGAAGATTCATTTGATTGGTTGATCTCAATAACTGCCTTACCGCCTGCTTTTAAACAATGGGACATAATCTATATTAAATTGTTTCTTTGTGTTAAGGTAAGATATTATGTGACATGGTTGCCGACCACTGAGCGGTTCACTAAGCAAGAACCACCATGTCAGAAAGTAAGATGGTTGCAGTTGTACGAATACAACACAGTTTACTACTGCGGACCTCGACATGCCAGCACCAGCGCAACGGTTCTTCTTGAACGAGCGACTCACTAAAGCCAACCGCTTGTTATTTCGGAAGGCACGGGACGCTGCCAGTGCTCTCGGCTGGAAATTCGTCTGGACCAAGCAGGGCCGCATCTTCGTCAGGAAGGCTCCAGGTGACAAGGCACAGAGAATCCGCACGGGAGGAGGATTTATCCCATGTCTTCCACACTGGAAATGAGATGGACTAAATGTTATTATGTATACTTGTATTTGTACCTATTTTTTCTCTTTCTCTCGAATGTTATATGTCTCTACTCTTTCCATAATATCCCAAACCATGAAACAGTCACGCACAGGGCGTCCTTATCAGCAATACCAAGTTATATAACCCACAAGCCGCACTATTTATATGAAAAACTCACATGGAAACAAACATGCTACAAACATGGTCTTCGTACTGTAGTAGCTCCTCTTAAGGTTCCATCTCACAAAACTGCAGCTTTCAGGGGCAGCTTCAGGTTCGCAGCCACACACTGCTGGAACGATCTTCCTCCACCATTAAGGGGCCTAAAAACGATTCAAACTTTTAAATTCCAACTCAAAAAACTATTATTAGATGCACAACTGTCAATATAATTTATGGAGAATAGTTGCCCACCTCATGGGTATGGCCCACAATCCTTGGTTGGATCCCCAGCAGTGTTGCTGAGTGACTTGACTCCTTCCTGTCTGCTTAGCATGCTTTCTCACACCTAGTAGCATTACTTCTGGACCTGTTCATAGGGAATAATAATGAAATATTTCTGGAATAAACTATTATTTGTATTTAATTTCAATTTTAATTATTTCATTTTATATCATATTTACTTATTATCAATTTTCTTGACATGGTTTCCTACTGTAATGAATTATTTTAATTTAAATTGCTAATCTTTTTCTTACCTTGGTTTAGGTCCTTGGAAAGCATTACACACAGTGCACTGCATCCTCCTGGTCATCCTCCATGCTGCCGGAACCATATATTCGTCTTACACCACACAAATACGTATCACTTACACAATAAACATATCCATCCACAACATTACAACATAACACACATATTACATAACATTTGACAACACTTTACAGTGTTTCCGCCATTATAATTACGTAATTTATTAACCATTTGACACCTGCCGTGCTGTCTATGGTGTGAGACGCTTTCTGAGTTTCTGTTAACTTTTTAATTTTTATTTTTATGTTTGTCTATGTTTGTGACTGTTATTCTCGTTTTTCCTTGTTGTGTATTGTCTTTGGTTTGTAATAATGTTCCTTGTTTTTGTTTAGTTTACGTTTTTCTTTTTTTTTATTATTATTATTGTTGTTATTTATATACCCCCTTGCCGAGACGGCGTTGAAATGTGTCCAGGGCTGCCTCGGAACTTATTACATTTCCGAGGCAAGGGACACGTGGGTCAGTTCTGAAAACCAGCGCTGTTGGCTTGAGCCTGCGAGCACGAGCCAGCAGCACTTACGCTGAGCGCTGACCTTTTCACACATTGGGGACGCAAATTCAGCTTTTTTTTATGTTTATAGTTTGTTTTGTTCTCTGTTTTTATCTGTTTGTTGTTTTTTGTGTCGTTTAATGTGTTGAATAAATGTTTGTTCTTTCTTTCTTTCTTTCTTTCTTTACAGTCATAGCAACAGTCTTACTTTAACATAAAATATGGTGGTAGGTGAGCCATGGCTTTGTAGAATCTCAAGCTTTGTAGCCTCTACCACGGTATAAATACATAGAGGAGTTTAACTAAATCGTTTCTAAAAGTAAATGCCTAACAGCGATAAGGCTGTATAGCATCTGTTCGTCACTGCGACACGCTCGCGACTGTATCTTTCCACGGTAATGCCACTAACTAATAGCGTAGGCTGCTGTTATGCTTACTCAGATTGTACCCGCTTATATGATTACACACATGCACATATAAAGATATGTATTGTCCTGAATGTATTATATTGTGCCACTATTAGTAGCTAGCTCTTAAGGGACAATCACAGAAAACGTCGCAACATTCTAAATAGTCACAAATATTCGCAGAGCAGTTCATTCGCAGAACTTTCCCAATTTCCCTTACTATGGGAAACATACAATGTAATCACATGCCATGAAATGGCCTTTGGTACTATAGTATACGGGTACTTCTCAGATTTCGTGCAAATCGCATGTCCGGTTAATTATTTACGATTTTAAGTACGTAATGCGAACCAATATTTTTGTATGTTGTCGTTATAACTAAAAGGTATACTTGCTGCAATAAGTATAGTATGATTATGGTTAAATCAATTAAAAAAAAAAACAAAAAACTGGTCAAAATTTCATTCCCTTCAGTGTCCTTTTTATAATTTTAAGCAAACACATTAAAAACAAGCCTCATCTATAAGCTTTAATTCTAAGTGGTTACTTTTCAAACCTTAGGTATTTCATTTGGAATAAAACTTGATATTTATTTCATAAATATGTACTGTTCCCGAAATTAAAACAATTTTCCCAAAAAAAAGTTGCATTTCTTTCAGCATAAACAAACTATCAAAATATTATAGTTTATTTTAGTGCTAGGGGTACAGCTCCCATAGCAACAGTCTCGCGCACACGCCGCCAATCGCCCGAGAATCAGTGAAGAGGATGAAATTTGCCCAATTTTCTGTAATGCTCGTGTAATTGTCGTGATCAGTGGTTTCCACAATTTATTTTCTAATTACCTTCATTTAAATTTAACGGTTAGTTCTCATCTTTTTATTTTGGGATTAAATTTAATAGACTTGTTGATATATTTCAATACCTAGAAACTTCTATTATAGATATGGTGTGATTATTAAATGCGTAATATTCAAAAAAGTTATTAAATCTCATTACCCTCTAATACATTACCATCAATTACCTTCAGTTTTAATGATGATAGTAAATAGGCTGAAGTGAAAGTTATGTAAATGGTTCTAAAATATAGATATTTAAGAAGGAAAGAAGAAAAGAAAATTAATTGCATTATAGATATGACGCCTAGAAATCAAAGACTACAGCGAAAACGGTGGAAAGTGAATAGTAAACATTGCTTAGAAAACAAAAAGAAAAACAAGAAAATTAGTGAGGTGTTGATTCTTCAGCATCGACGAGTAATTAAAATCACTAAATAAATACATTATGATGACATACTAGTTTTTTATTGATTTCCAGCTATATTTACTCATTACTTTCTTGAAAAATATCATTACCAGATGTACTCATTTCATTACCTTCAGCGAACATAAATTTATTTTATCAATATCTTTATTAATTATGTGTGGAATGACATATAAATCGCTCAGTAAATATAAATTTATTATAGGTTTGACATCAGAAAAATAAACATTTTTTATATTCTCACAATTGCATCCATTTTGCACGAAATCTGAGAAGTACCCATACCAAGAATCGTATTAAATTAAAAAACTCAGTTGAGCTCGGCCTCTGAATATTAATGAATATTCGTAATTTTTTTAGTAGACAATCGAGATTTTTTTTGCATTTAGACAGAAGTGATGATTATTAGCTTGTTTGAGCCAGCCATGTATGAGGCAGTCTCGTACACCAAGGGTTCTGTACCAGTATCTATAAAAAGCGGGACTTGTATGGAAACCCTCTTATCTCTTTAGGGTTCCATACCCAAAGGGTAAAACGGAACCTAATTAGTAAGCCTCCGCTGTCTGTCTGTATCTAGGCTGTATTTCATAAACCGTTATAGCTAGAAAGCTGAAATTTTGACAAATTTTGTGTTTTTACTGCCGCTACAGCAACAAAAACAAAAAAAATATTAATAATGTGTGTCCGGACCGATTTCGGCCACGGCGACCAGTGTTACTATGACACCAGCCAGCTACGCGGGACATATTATAGTGCACAAGCGTGTGCGCAAACACAGGTGCACTCTCTGTTCCTATTACTCTCATAGCCCGCTGGGACGGTAATCCGACACGACCGGAGAGATATCAGGCGCAGGACCCACATTTTTACGTGCCTTCCGAAACACGGAAGCTGTGATATTTGTTTCTAAACGCACACAACATTTGAAAACTCGGTGCGCGCCGTGGGGATCGAACTCAAGACCTCTGACTTAGCAGTCCTACGGTCTTGCCACTAAGCTATCACAGCTTCAGAATTAATAATCATAAAATCATAAAAAAAATATTAAATAAAATATAAAGGGATTTCCCATACACTAAACATGTATATTTCGTATTGAAGCTGTGTCACAGTCCACTGCGCGCACGCTCGGCGTACGGATGTGTTATAAGCCACTGTAAAGTATAAACTCGCGACATATTTTATAGATACGAATCGGTTCGACACGGTTTTGTTTAATAAAAATGGTGCAGTGCAAAAAATGCAAACTTTTTGTATCTACGAGTAAAGACGATATTATAAAATGTAATGTTTGTGATGGTGTGTATCACAAAAAATGCGTGCGTAACATCAAACAATTTGTGAAAAGGGATATGTGTGACGACTGCTTCAAAGACGATAGCAGATCTCCAAATGCTGACAAAGCCCAGTCCGCCCCTAAAATAGTAGTAAACCCAAGTGAAACATCGGGAGAAGTCATTTTAGGGGAGGTAAACAAAAAACTGGAAGTCTTGTACAACATGGAAAAGAAGTTGGCGGAACTATCGGATACGGTGGATTTCTATGCAGAAATGTACCAGGATATGGTCGCACATAAAGAAGAAACAGAAAAAAAAATTAAATCTCTTGAACAAAAAAACGTTTACTTGGAAAAATACAGCAGGGCTCTTGAAGAAAGAGTAGAAAAGCTGGAATTGAAGGAGAAGGAAAAATGTGTTGAAATACATGGTCTGGACTATAAGGAGAATGAAAATACAATCACAGTGGTGCAAGAACTAGCCAAACAGTTAAATCTAAACCCAGTTGATATTGAAGAAGCAGAGAGGGTAGGGAAAGAAAAAGATGATCAAACGAAACCAAGAATAGTCAAGGTCAAACTACGAACAAAAAATGCTCGACTCAAATGGATAGCGGCTAAGAAAGAACAGACAGTGACTAATTGTAAGCTTAATGCTAATGGCAGCGATAGAAAGATATATATAAACGAAGATCTCCCAAAGTACAAGCGTCAGCTATTGTGGCTTACAAGAACTAAACTGAAAGAAAAAGGATTTCAATACATTTGGGTCCAAAACTTCAACATACTTGCCAAGAAAAATAATGAAGACAAAAAAATATATAACATTCGAACGGAGAACGACTTGGACAAATTCAAATAACAAAACAATTCTCGGAATTCCTTATCGCAGTGCAGGTGTGCATTGCGCGTACACACTACATGATTTACTTATAAAATAAAATTCGATTTAATTACGGAATATGCGTCGTTAAATGAAGTGAACTACAATAGATACTATGATATTGAAGAACTAAATACAGTATGCAAAAGCGATATAAATAGAATATATATAATCCACATAAATATACGGTCAATAAGAAAACATTTTGAAGAGCTATTAATTGTACTAGAAGCAAACAGATATAAAATAGATATTATTATTCTCTCGGAAATAAATATAAAAAAGGCAGAGTTACCGTTTTACTACATATCTGGATATGAAAGTCACATACTGACAAGGGAAACAAAAAGAGGAGGAGGAATTTTAGTGTATGCTAAAGATGTTCTAAGATTCACTGCCAAGACCGTTAATACTCAAGCTATGGAAACAATACATGGAATTTACAAAATAGGAAGACATACATTACACATATTAGCCGTATATACACCGTGTAACATAATTAACGCACATCCTGAAACTACTTTGTTCAGAATCGATAACAGAATCCATTTCATTAATAAAAATAAATATTTTTTTTTACCAAAAAATTATTTAGAAATAATTAAATTGTACACACTATTTTCATAAAGCACTCGAAGTAAACGAAAATGAGCCTTAAGTCGATGCAATAAGGCTTTAGCAATTCACAGCGGTTCACACTTTCAAACACACACACAAGTTCACACTTTCAAACACTAACAAAGATACATAAAAAGGAACGCCGAAATACGTAATACAATAGGAAAGAGCGAGACAGCCGCGCGCGGCGCCCGCGTGGCTCGGCGCTTGCGCTTCCTTGTCATTAGTCATCGGCCGATCGTTATCAGTGAATGTTTGTCATTATTTGACAAAACAAAACTTTCGCGCGCGATGTCTTTCCGGTATACTAACGTACAGTACACCGAGATGGTGAGGACTCTAGCACAGTGTGGTGATAACGTAGCATTAGCGTGTAGAACATTTAATGATAGGCACGGCACGAGTGTTGACCGAGTGTTGATAGGATAGTGGCTGCTTTTGAAACAGTGAAAAGGGACATTCTAGTGTTAAGTGAATTGCGACAACAATTGCGTAAACGAGCTTTTAAGTGCATAGAACAAGGTGGTGGACATTTTGAAAGTGTTTTAAAAACAGGACGCCGTCGTATGAGTGCCGATTAATTTTAAACATGTAAGTTTCTCATTGTTTAATTGTTATGATTAATATCTTTTAAACACGCCGCCTTTGTTTAGGTACCTATCAAGTTCATCTCTATCAGCATTTCAATAACAATAACTTACGGTTATATTCTAATAATAAACATAAACAATTTTATGCAAAGACGTCATAGTATCTACGTACATAAGAATGTAGATAATATCTTTAGGTTTTCAAATTGGTTTTAAGGGTTTTACTTTTCGTATGTTATGATTTTATGAACTTATGATAGTAGGTATTGGAGAAGCCGCGCGGGCTGCGAGACCTCCACTTTTGTGCGTCTGTGTGCGCGCGTAACGCATTGAGCAATAGGGCGCCCACGCGTTTTGCCAATTATTTGTACAAATTATTCTGACAATATGTAATAAAAACAAATATCTAAGAAAATGATAAAAATGTTTCAATACATTAATTGTGGATAAAAAAGGATATTCTTTTTGGGGTGTCTGTGGATGTGCGTTATTTCCGTTACACGTTGTAGACCACCTAGTAAAAATAAAATTCAATTTATAGAACAGATTAAGAATATACTAAAAAATATATCAGCTATGGAAAATGTAATTGTAATCGGAGATACAAACATTGACCTTTTAAATGAAAAACAGAATCCGAACACGACGAATTACAAAACCACCTTGTGTGAATACGGCCTACAGTGTGCAATTCCTAGTAGCGAAGTGACGCGCGAGGCGGTCGTCAATGGGCGACATGAGACGTCGTGCTTGGACCACGCGTGGGTGAGAGCGAGACGGAGCGTGAGTATGAGCGCCTATGTACTGGAGTTGCATATTGCGGATCACCATGCGGTAGGTTTGTTTGTAAATTTCGAACAGTGCAATACAAACGTAAACAACAATAATTGTAATAATATGCGGGAAGTGATTTGTGACGATATGGTAAAAGAAAAACTGAATGACTATGATTGGGAACAGCTGTTATCGATCACGTGTCCTTTAGTGTTGTATGAAACAATAGTGAATATCTTCGATTCAATATATAAGGGTAGTACCATTATTGTGCCAGTGAGAAATAAGCGGTATACGCAGCCTTGGGTAAATAGATACTTATATAATATGATAAAACGTAGGGATTATCTGTTTAGAATGTGGAAGCAGGCACCAAAAAGTATGAATAAAAGATTGGAATATACTAGATTTAGAAACAAAGTTAATAAATTAATATTTGAAGCTAAACAAAAATATAGACAATCAAATATACAAAAATGCAATGGCGACTATAAAAAAATATGGGCAAATATAAATTCATGGCTAGGGCGTACTAATGGTAACTTAGATAGTGTAATAATAAGATATTTGGGTAAACAGGAAAGTATATATAATATTTGTAGTAATTTTTCCAAAAAAGTGAAAGTGAAATACGAAATATCAAACATATTTGTAGTATGAAATTCTTAGATAGAAACAAATATGTACAGTCCAGCTTAGTTAGTTTTAGATATAGCAAGGTTAATTCGAGAGATATAGAAAAAATAATCAGCACATTATCAAACGAAACATCACCGGGGAGCGACAATATAAGGGCAAAAGATATTAAATATATTATAATAATAATAATAATAATAATAATAATAATTTTATTTCCACAAAAATTACAAACATGTTAACACAGTAGAGCTACACTAAAAATAGAGAGACTATATATATTTTATTGAACACTGGTACCCAAATTAAGATCTAACTTGTGTTATGGGTACCAGGGCCCCGCACTAGAATTTCATTTGTAAATACAATTTTTGAGTGTAACGTATTCGCTTAAGTTGGATTACTAATTAAAATAATTATATAGAAAAACAGTGGGTACATGCAACAAAAATTGTGTGTGTGTATGTGCGTGAGTGTGAATGAGTAAGAGTGTGTATGTGTGTTGTGTGTGTGTGTGTGTGTGTATACATATATGGTCCCAATAATTTCAAAGAATGGTTAATTTCAGAAGCTTTTCGGTGTCGTCGTAGGATTTATTCAAAAGCCAGTCTGTAATTATTATTTTGCATTTCGATCTGGTTAGTGGATATATCATACAATGTTTGTTTATTAAATTATATAGATGACAGCTGATAACTTTGTGATGTCGGGCTGCTAGTGCACAACCAAAGCGTTGATTTTCACATACCTTATATGAGCGCCGTTTATTTGTAAAATTTACGTCATACATTAGGGTATTATGTTTCCTTAAGACTGTTTCCAAGATGAATAGCTGCCTAACAGACAGGGTTTGGCAGTCATTTAGAAGCAGAGATGTAGGGTATCTAAAAGGTCTAAGGGACATGACTTTAAGCACCGCTCTCTGCGCTCGTTCCAAGGACAGGAAATAAGTTTTTGCAGCTCCGCCCCACACAGATATGCAATAGGATAAAATGGAGCGGCATATAGCGTGATAGACCATTTTTAAAGTGTCAAGATCTAGAGAATAGCGCAATTTCTTAAATATACAAATTGTTTTTCGGACTCTAGACGTTAGGAGGGTTAAATGATTTTTCCATGTCAATAAGTGATCTATTTGTACGCCGAGATATTTAACTTCGGTAGATCTATTTAAGGTAGGGCAGTTACAGGATGAGGATGTTATATTTGGTGTACAAGTATGAGCTTTAAGAGTAAAGTTTCCTGTAGGCGGTTGGGTAGAGGCAGTCAGCGAGAACGTTAAGAAGGTAGTTTTATTTACATTTAAGGTTAAAAGATTATTAGATATTAGTAAATCTCTAAGCCCAATTTTGGCATACTTTATTAACATGTGTCTTAGTCTATCTGATTACCCTGAACAATTGAAAGAGGCAATAATACGACCAGTATATAAATCTGGAAGTCATATGGATTATGTAAATTACAGACCTATTGCAATACTTTCAGTTATAGATAAAATTGTTGAAAAGGTTATTGTGGGCCAGACAACTAAATTTCTTGAATGTAACTACATACTATCTGATGCGCAACATGGTTTCAGAAAGGGGCGGAGCACGATCACAGCTTTGACTCGGTTTGCAGACCATGTCAATGGGAGCCTCAACTTAGGAATGCAGGTAGTAGCGCTATTCATTGACTACAAGAAAGCGTTTGATACCCTGGATCATGATGTGCTGCTTTATGCGATGGAAGAGTGTGGTATCCGCGGTCCCACGAACGCCTGGATCAGAAATTATCTTACCAATAGAAAAATACGCACTAAAGTTGATGGAGTCGTGGGAGAGGAGGCTCTTGTTGACCTTGGTGTGCCGACAGGGTCTGTGTTCGGGCCAGTGGGTTATATAATACATGTAAATAGTGTTGCTAACGTTGTAAGCCAGTGCCAAGTATATATGTATGCCGATGACATGTGTCTACTGTGTGCATCTAAAGATCTATCTCAGGCTCAAGCAAATATACAAAGTGATTTCGAACGCATTACACAGTGGGCACATGACAACGGAATTATCTTAAATATAAAAAAAAACTAAGCACATGCACATCTACTCACCTTATAATCAAAAAGCTAAGAATGTAGGTAAGGATCAGTTAAGAATAGTGGGCCATACTTATGAATGTTTACACAATAATAAAACAAACTGCAAATGCTCGGATATTGAATCTGTTAAAATGTATACATATTTAGGGTTAAATATAGATCAAAACTTTAATTGGAAACCCCATGTTAATGACATATGCAATAGGCTTAGATCTGTTCTGGGTACATTCTACCAACTTCAACCAGTCATTAATAAACAAACATTGTTATTAGTATACTATGCTCTTGCTGATTCCTTACTTAGCTATGGTCTAAGTATATATGGACGCACCTTTGCAACAAACATAAACGAAATAAAATGTATACAAACCAGACTGCTTAAGTGTATAGTCAGTAAAAAAGTTAAAAAAATGTGTAATAAAGAATATGACAAACTGTACGCTGTATGTAAGATATTACCTGTAGATTTAAAAGTAAATTTCTTAATAGCCATTGAGAACTATCATTCTGACAAATATAAAAATATAATAGAAAACAGTTATAACACAAGAAATGTAAGAGAAAAAAAATTAGTAAAACCAAAGGTTAACAATTATTACGGAGAGAGAATGACTGAATATCTAGTACCAAAAATATATAATGGAATTAGTATGTTAAGATTAGAACCAAAATATAGTAAAAATGTGTTGAAAACGAAGTTAAGAAATTTTTTGCTCGGTGAAGGTGACCCCAATATCTCGGAGGCTCACCGAAATAGCCGAGCAGTCAATTTCTAAGCTTCATGTTAGAATTTATTTTGTTTTAATTTGTTTTGTTTAGTTTATATTTTGCTATGTGGTAGGTTAACATAAACTAGTTAATAGAGCGTACCTCGCCAACAA
This sequence comes from Chrysodeixis includens, assembly GCA_941860345.1. Lineage (NCBI taxonomy): Eukaryota > Metazoa > Arthropoda > Insecta > Lepidoptera > Noctuidae > Chrysodeixis > Chrysodeixis includens. The sequence continues at coordinate 86,265 of CALNXA010000006.1, forward strand.
GCGAATGAGCTTGGCGAGTAGAATAAGGGATGTACAAATTGTTTACTTACTATTTAAATAAATAAAAAAAAAAAAAAAAAGAAAAAGACTTGACCGGTTTTTATTAAAATTTTAAACTGTAATTTGTCGTTATATCAGCAGCAGAAAAAAAGTTATGTGTTACAGTAATAGGGTTTCGTTTTACCTTTAGGTACAGAACCCTGCAAATCAAAAGTTCACATATCAATAAATCTATTTCTGGCAAAATCAATTCCTTAATATAAATGAATCAAGTTGCGCATCCCTATGAACTCAACATGAGTTCTTCTGGAGGAGTGCATTATAGATAAAAACTAGCTAGAAATTTGCATTAATAATAGCTATAATCGCTATGCCAAATACCTAGATAACGATGTTTCAAATGGTCATACCGGGTAGCGAGTGCGTTGGTCGGCCAGTCACCCCGAATTTGTACAAACTGGCAGGAACAACAGGAGACTATACCTACTATCGGACAAGGTGAGATTATCAGTACTACTTTATAGTATATTTTAAAGTTAACATCACTATGCACACGAAAACAACATCTTTACCAACTATCGCGTTTATAATGTTCGTAGGACTTGCTTGTAGCCGCAATTTTGTCCGCGAGGTTTTGAAGTATAAGATATAAAGTTAAACGATTTTCAAAATGCAAATGTTTTAGGAAAAGTTCTCTTATATCTTGTACTTACGGATACGCTAAATTTAGTTTGAAACTACAAACAAGTGAGAACTCTCACACAAACTTCCGATAGTGCTTAGATATCAATTATCAGACCCTTTGGTTAAATGCGATAAGTATGAAAACAGCTTATAAATACGTTATTTTTCATGTATTTCCGCACTAAGTAAGTTTTCGTACTTCGCTTAATTACTTACTTAATTAAGGAGTAATGTATCGTGCGGGATCATGCTAGAACACAAAATTATATTAAGTCAATGAAACTGCGACAGCTTACCTTTCCTAGACTGCAGCTGTCTCTCCCTTATTAACCTATGTTCAGGAAGTAGTTTTTTCGTTTTGTGTTCTGTATAGCCGTCTACAACTAAGTTTCTACTTTGTACAATGACTGGCGCTCTGAAAGAGAAACATTAGTTATAAATGTTACAACATGTTAATACTTTTACAATAACATACAGGTTTTATTCTCGTAGCTTTAACTGTTCGACTTGATAAGTTAGGCATTTCCCTCTCAAAGGAATTATCTTATCACAAATCCACAAAAAAATAAAACTATTCGTTTGCGACGAAAACTCAAAAAAAAGTCGCAGTTTGCTAAAAATGCACGATTCGATTTCTGACCTATTTCGACTGTAAACCCTTGGTATTTGAATCCAACTCGAACATGTCACAGTTTTTCTCAATAAAACCTACAAAGTTGTTATACCTGCGACGATAAAGGTCACATGACTCTTACCTCAACTTACCTGCATATTGGGCAGCCATCCTTCGTCCTCTGCCACATCGTGATGCAATATTTGCAGAAGGTGTGGGCGCACTTCAGTAACATGGCGTTTATTAACGCCTGGTTACAAATATTGCAATAGTACATGTACTCCATTATGATTCCCATAATAAGTGCGGCGTTACGCGCCTCCTTATCAGATTTAATTCTTCTTTCTCTTGCATGTTCAAGATGAGCCTACAATTTTGTTTATTCATTTAATTCAGGCAACTTGGGCCCTGTAGAAAATACAATACTTATACATATAACATAACAATATCTATAAACTAATACATATGATTATAAAACTAAAATTAGAACTAATGTACACGAAGTGTCGGCATTGTGTTACCCTGCGTGGTGTCGCGTATTCTTTCTCTGAATTTTCGACACCTTTCGGCCGAAACTCTTCCTTGAGGAAGGTCTCGATGTGGTGAGTTGGAACTCGCATCATGAACGACTTGAAGGTCGTGTTGTGGCGCGACTCTAACCTCTCCACCACAATACAATTACAGTTTTTTTTTATATATATAAATTTGTGTGACTCGAGTGTAAACGTGTCCAAATGTATAAGCGTATTGACTCTAAACACTGATGGTTTTGAATTAAATTATAATATGTTATACAGATTTATCAAAGTGAAAAATAAGTAACATTAACTAATTGAAAAAGTATTATTAAGGTCTACTTAAGAGACATACCGTCGTACGGGTCACCTCGGACCTCAGCGCCTCCAAGTTCTCTCGTAATGCTTTAGTTTGAAGACGAGAGCGGAGTCTATTTATCTTTAACTGACGGCGTAATTTAAATATTTTTGATTTTAAGAGGGTCTTTTTGCGAGGTATATCATCGGTCGATGTACCAGGCACTTGGTCTCTACCCATGTTTTTTGTAGCAAAACACCCGGACCGACTATTCTGAAAAAAACAAACAAAAGAGTAAAACAATAGAATGAGACTGATTAGGAGGCTGGCGGGGAGGGCAGTGAGGTAACATAAGGAGAATCGTTTAAAAAATTATGTCTTTGACTTTAATGTAATGAAATACTTTCTAATGACGCATCAATACATGCCGCCGGATTTGCAGCCGGCTTACAGATACGTTTATATGTATAACAACATGCTTAATAAATTAGAAAACCATTGATAATTTCAAGATTTCTAGTGCAAAGTCGTAAATAAACACATTTTTTCGCGTTTACTTTGCAAACGCAGGTTGAACCCTAAGAGATTCATCAAAATAATTTACTAATTATTTGTACACATTGCAAAGATCTACAGAAAACTCCGTGTTGGTATATGTCTATCTCTTATGGATATCCCACAATATAATTTTTTGTCATTTACTTTTTACGACAAATAATGGCTAATTTTCGAAGCAATTCAAACCAATAAAGCATTAATCCTTATCCAATTAAATACCTTCAATACATTGTTCAATTAATATAGATTTATATACAGGATGTAAATTTGAACGACGGACTTATTCAAACCACCAATAGTTTATGCATAGACTTCACCAATAAACGTGTAAACAATAAAAAAACCCTGATTAATGACGAACAAAATCGTTCCAAAAAAGTCCTAAAAACTTCGCAACGTTTTAACACTCTCGCGCTTATCGCAGAACATATGCGCGGTCAATGACCGACGCCGACGTAGGTATGAATACATTTTCCCTTCATACTTTAAATCTGGCTTATGACAGGCAAAAATATCTAGGTACATCAAACTATGAACATTCTGCAATGTAAAATTTCATAAGACGTTGACGCACCATCGTATTTTTGGCGTATTAAAAAAATGGAATCACAACTATTTACAACGGTTAATAATTTGAGTACGACGATTAATTTCACGGAGTGAGATCTGGCGAGCGTGCGGGCCATGGCACGGGCCCGCCACGACCTATCCATTTGTCAACAAAATGAATGTTTAGGTACTCACGTACGCGCACCTGATAGTGCACGGGCGCTCCGTCATGTTGGTAGTACAAGTCCCGGTAGATATTTAATGGCACGTCTTCCAGCATCTCACTCACTACATTATTTAAAATGTTTAAATATGATACACTGTCAAATCGTATTTGATGATGGTATTTGTATCACTGTATGACGGTATTTGCCTGTTGGGGTACATTTCTCTGCACAAATTGACTGCAGCTCGCACACGATCATTTGATAGCGCGTAAGCACGAACCATATCTCAATATTCTTCATTTGAATTATTACATTATTACATTACGACGACATTATTACAATACACATTAGGAAATGCACTTTACGCGAATTTGGTAAACGGGAATGATTAGGCAATGCGAAAGTAGCGGTGCGTGCGCATAGACTGGCGGTCGCCGGTCAGCAGAGCGGGGGGCGCGGGGGCGCATGGCACTCGTCGGCGACATCTCAAGGGGCGCGGGGGGCTTGCGCTACCTTAGCGACAGCTGGAGCGGCACGTGTTTGGTGCGTGATATTAGGCATTTTGCGCTCGGGCCTGTGTGTTCATAAATACTGTATTTTATCGGATAATTATATGAAAAATTAAGGTCATAATTTTTTTACATATTTGGGACGAGAATCGAATACTGACCACCCTCCTTCAATAAGTCCGTCGTTCAAATATACACACTGTATACATACACATTTATACAACGTGTAACGGAAATATCGCACATCCACAGACACCCCAAAAAGAATATCCTTTTTTATCCACAATTAATGTATTGAAACATTTTTATAATTTTCTTAGATATTTGTTTTTATTACATATTGTCAGAATAATTTGTACAAATAATTGGCAAAACGCGTGGGCGCCCTATTGCTCAATACGTTACGCGCGCACACAGACGCACAAAAGTGGAGGTCTCGCAGCTCGCGCGGCTTCTCCAATACCTACTATCATAAGTTCATAAAATCATAACATACGAAAAGTAAAACCCTTAAAACCAATTTGAAAACCTAAAGAGATTATCTACATTCTTATGTACGTAGATACCATGACGTCTTTGCATAAAATTGTTTATGTTTATTATTAGAATTGTTTAGTATGAATGATTTTAATAACCGTAAGTTATTGTTATTGAAATGCTGATAGAGATGAACTTGATAGGTACCTAAACAAAGGCGGCGTGTTTAAAAGATATTAATCATAATAATTAAACAATGAGAAACTTACATGTTTAAAATCAATCGGCACTCATACGACGGCGTCCTGTTTTTAAAACACTTTCAAAATGTCCACCACCTTGTTCTATGCACTTAAAAGCTCGTTTACGCAATTGTTGTCGCAATTCACTTAACACTAGAATGTCCCTTTTCACTGTTTCAAAAGCAGCCACTATCCTATCTTTAAGGTCCTCGGCACTTGTTGATTCGTCACAATACACTAGGTTACAATACGTTCGCCACACGTACATGTGACTGGCGTTAAAGCGTGGTGCGGCTTCTCTGGTACTTTGCTGAGGATTCTCGCTAAAGTAGTCGAGTATTTCATCTTGTAGACGAGTAGATGCCTGCACGTTTCTGCCCCTGTCGATGGCCGTATTCGGTCGAAATGTTCCGAAGTCTCGAAGCCGCTGGGTAGCGCCTAGCATAGTCCTGCGGTCAACACTCGTGCCGTGCCTATCATTAAATGTTCTACACGCTAATTAGTCCAGTCAAATTAGACCAAAAAACGAGTGTGAAGTTACATAAAGTCCCAACAAGCTGAATTTCGGTGAAATTGTTCAAAACATACTTATAAACAATGTCTGAAAGTTCCCCATGATTCCCGTGTGTGGAAAAAAAAATATTCAATGTTAAAAGTCAAAAAAAATAGTTTTTCGCGATTTTCAGGAAAACGGTAAGTTTTATCATAAAAGTACCTCTGACAAAAATTGTAGATCGTAAAATTACCTTTAAAAATGTATTAACACTTTTTTCTTACAAGCCACCGTTTCTGAGATATAACGATTCAAAAAGTTATAAAAGTTGTTATCATCATAATACGCACGCCACGTATGTACATCTAGAGTTGTTATTTTTTATGTAATAAATATCTAGACACACGGCAGTGTGTCCGCCAAGTTCGAGCAAAAAAGCGACACACCGGCGGTGGGTTATATTACACGAACCATTTCGGACCAATTTCGACCTCCCTATAACTCAAAATCTATTTTACTTACGCATTTCAAATTTCTAGTATCTGTTGAGACCCCCTTACTTATTTAAAATTCAAAATTTCACTAATATACCTAATGTAAGTCTTGAGATATTGACGTCAGAAAATCGCTATTTTTACTATACACTCACTGACTGACTGACTCACATTTTTAAAACTGACTCACACTTGGTAGTAGGTATGTAAATTGTTTCCGGCGTATTTAAAGAATGGGAATCAACTGATATTTATACTAATAACTTATTTACTAATGATCACTTTTTATTAACAAGTAGGTAAGTAGGCGTTACCTGTATTGTAACAACTGTTTACATTGTATTGTAACCAGTTGTAATTTATTGTACAACTGTATTGTTATCTTGTACTGTTATCGTTTAGCCAGTCATCGTCTTACTCCTAATGCAGTACCAACTCTAGGTATGCTGTTTATATTGACACAAACACATTTTATTTTTTTTTATTTATAAACCAGCTTCTTTCCCCGGACTTGGCCCGAGTGGTATGTTGATAAAAAGTAGCTTATATGCTATTTTGATATATAAGCTGTAAATCTTCATCATTCAGTATACAATATTGATCATGTGTATTAGGGTGAGTTAACTTTTGAGACCCTCCACTTAATATCCAACACAATTTGGAAAAAACACCCAAAATTGACCAACCTGAATGTACATAATATTAATTAAAATTAAAGATAATATAAATTTTGTAACCATTCATAGAACAAGAATAAGAATTATGTTTATTTATATTTATCATTCATTCCAGCTTTACCTGTATTACGTCTTCAACAAACTACCGAAAATCAAGGCCCATCAGGTCCCATTGAAGTATTATCAGCTGCAGCTGAAACATCAACCTCAACTCAACATCACTCTGAAGTGTTGAATGTATTACAGAGAGTGGAACCCCCGAAAGGTATTTGTTTTCACATTTGCAGCTAATTCTACTTTGAGATTTAGAAGAACTTTCTTCAAGTAGTGTAACAAATACTGCCTAATTTTGCACATGCATTCTAGGGAACTACTTATAAGCCCCTTTGCACACAAGGCTACGCAAATCTCTGATACTCAACGATTTTAGTCTCCAAGCGACTACCACCATACAAATCTCCAAAAAAAATATGTTGACTTCACAATAAGGGTCCTTAAGAATATCATATTATGATCCAAATTATATAAAAAAAACATAAGAATAATTGCACGCATTGAACAAATATTCTTTTTGGTTCCCAAAATGGATAAATGGTCACCAAATAACGTCTTACACAAAGATTAATATACTATCAAAACCTTACTCCAAATTAGTTTGACGTCATCCAAAATAAATAAATTGAACCTAGACTAATGTAAAACTAAAATTACAATTGCTTCCCTATATTCCTTCACCCTGCATTCCGCACAACCGCTACCGGCGCGTGAAGTACATTAACCGATCCGTAGGCGGATCAACTATATAGTTTACCCCGATGCGGTCAATTTAGGTTTGAGCGGTCGACATTCGTCATACCTCTTGTGTTTAGGTTTTTTGTGACATCATAGACAATTTTTGTCCGTTGATCCGTGGTACTAATCAATAAAAATCTTGAAAAAAAAATTTGATAATTTTTACTACGTCAAAAACGCCCTCCATCCGAGAAGCCGGTTTTCACCATAACATACATATCAAATTACCATAATATTATCATATTTTAATTGATTTCATATAATTTACCGTAGCTACCCGTGAAAACCTGTAATTGGCTTTATGTTTTTCATTCCTGTTGTTTTATTATATTTTGTATAGCTGTTGGTTTTCCATGTGCAAATAAATAACAATAAACAAGTGACATATGTTTGGGAAGCCCAGTAAATTATTTGGTATTTAAAAAATATTCTAGTGATCGTTAATTTTTTTAGCCTAGCAAAAATAACTAAATTAAAGCTCGTGACATTTTTTTATTTATTTCATACATACATTTATCTTTACAGTTTACCCAATCCGATAGAGTAGTTCAAAACACAATACAAAAAAAAATAATAAACATAACATTAGTATTCTATTTTATTATTTTTATTACTCATTTTTGTTAACTTTACTGCTTAGTTTTAACTGCTGAACTAGTTATTAAATGTGCCTGTACCGTCGACTTAGTTATAATTTAGATATTTGTATGGTGGCGGGTAGATTTTATCAATTATTGAATAAACCAGTTGGCTGCTAACTCTCGCCTTTTATTGACGCTGCATTGGCGACGAGGATAATTACGTACATATTTAGTTCATTACGCGTGTGATTCCGTTAATTGCTTGTATAGTTATTTCAAGATGCCAATCGGGAAGCTAGAACCGTTTAGTTTAAGTTCTAAACAATGGCCTGCATACATACGCCGGGTTAATCAGTACATTCTACTAAATGACGTCAAAGATAACCTGAAAGTGCCCATGCTCATAACGGTCGTGGGTGAATCCACATATTCGTTAATGTGTGACTTATGGGTTAATCTCCAAAACGGGCGTATTTGTATGATCGCTCTGGTGCTTTTCAGATATAGATATTTCATGGTAATTATGTATCTTATTAAAAAGAATGATATTCAAATAGCAAATTTTTACTATTGGCCTTCAATTTACACAAACAGTTATCTAAATATTTAAGTTTTAAAAGTTTTGCGACCAGAGCAATCATAATTGGTACCAGATCAATCATAAATGGTGAAATCAGTGAAATAAAAAAAATATATATTGATAAAATACTATTTATTTAGCCATTTTCAGTCATATTCAGTGAATGTGTAACAAGATTATTATAGCGAGTAAGACAAAATTTTGAAAAAGGTCAAGGCATTGGCTTAGTTTCATTTATTTCGACTTAACTAAATCACTTAGGAAAAAAAGACAACATTAAAATCAACATTTTGAAATCTACTATTAATACCTACAGTCTTTTATAGTTATAAAATGACTTAGACTCTTATAATATAAAACGTAACCTTTATCTCTGAACAAGATAAATAAACTTAAAAATAAACAATTTATAAAAGTAACTATTTGTAATCATAGGCTTAATTGGACTTAGAATTATGACTAAAATAACAGTCTTTTCAAAATTATCTAAGATATTTGTAATAATCACATTTTCCTTAACTATATCTTTAGTTTTTATAGTAACTTTCGTGAGGATTATTCATAATTAAATTATATCTTTAGTGAAAAGTAAAGAATCAAAAAGAACAACACAAAGTGTAAAATGCAATTCTGATGATGAGATCAAATTAAAATATTGTTTGTACATTATAAGTAATGATACCAATTTTTACACCAAGTAAAAGACATATGAATTCTATAAAGCTTAGTTAATAAACAAATAAACTAGTAAAAGAAGCTCAGAAAATTGAATACTCTTCGGAGTCGGAGTCGGATAAATCTTTTGGTGCAGCAACCTTTGTCAAGGTGTTATTGATATGCAACGAAGATAAAACTGCCTCGGAAATACTTGGAGTAATTAAATTTTCATAGTCAATAGATGGGATTTCATCCCAAAAACTGTCCGGCAGGTCTGAGTTGTGTAATGATTCTTGACTTTGATTTGCAGTTATAGTCGGTCTATTATTTGGCATTTGTGGGAGCTGAATTTGCCTCTCTTGATTGTATTTTATTGAACGCTTAACCAGCGAAGGTCGGTTTGTCTTCCGTGACGCCCGCGATATGTTTGTCTTTGTTTTGGTTCAAATCGCTATTAATTTGGTAAAAGCCTAAGTGTTTGCCGTGCGGACATTGTACAGCCTCTTGTGAGCAGTTATCTAAATCGCAGCTTAGTCGCCTCATAGCTAAAATGTTTTTAGTATTTGCTGACCAAATTACTTGGTGTACCTTCATAGTACCCTGAAATTCTTTTATTTCTTGCGGTATTAACATATCTTTTTCTAATATGGCAGATTCTACAACTTCTTCCAGGATAATTCCTGACACATTGGTTTTGAGATAAGATATAAACGTTTTTGTATCAGGTATATCTAGTCCATGGGCCACCATTTTATCGGCAGTCCTTTTAAGCGTTCCTCCAACACCATCGGGAGCACCTTTACCGTGACCTTTTTCCGAATAGTTCCATATAACTTTACGTAGACTTGTATATTGCCAGTGGAGTTTTGATATAATATGAAACAATTTCTTGTTTCGGTATTGACCTGAAGGAGAATCAGACAAGAACTGCAAGGACGTCACTCTAGGCAAAATATTTTCTATATAAAGGAGGACGGGCATCAAATGTTCCCAAACAGCTACTGCGTCATGTCTCAAGCTCTCACTAATCGTGCAGAAGCACTGTGACTGGAGTAAATCATCTTTTTTGTAATAAATTACTACGGTATGCAAAGTCACTTGTTGGCGCGACCCGCCAAAGTGAAATGATTGAATTTCAGTTCCGTATTTTGTGTTATAATTTTCACTGAAGTCACAGTGGATTAAACACTCATCATATTTTAAATTAGCTTTAAGTTTTTTAATATAGTTATTCTGGGTTATAATATTAGCGCAGTGATGCATGTATGAGGTGCATATATTTTCAAATAATCAATAACATCCTTGGGATGAGCTTCGATTTTTTGCTTTAAGGTTTGTATAGTTTTCATTTCTTTTCCATTTTTCATGTATGTCTTCTTAATTTAGGCCCACTTTAAATATTCAATTTGCTTACTGTTATCAAACTCTTTATATTCCAGATGCTTATCTTTACACATAATGCAACACCTTGTAAGGCAGTCTATACTTCTCGAATTACACGTTAAGGAGGTTAAAACTTCCATTGATGATTTTTCTTTAATAATACAGTTTTTCTTCAATGATAAGATCGCCAAATCCATATTTTCATGCTCTGCACACAGACATGTATCACGGGATTTTGCATCTGGGAAAACGGCCCAAAAGGCAAACGTAGATCGCAGCTTACAAAAAAAACTGTAACTTATATTATGCTGCGGAAATCTTAATGTAAATTTTTGGTGCAAATTGTGTAAATTATCATTCAAATAGCGCTTTTGCTTTTTTATTTTATTTCTAGTTATGAACTCCTTTTTGCCAGACGTCATGCGGCTAATATCGTCATCCTCAAAAAACAGTTTTATATCTTTTATTAACTGTTGTTTTACTGTGTTTTTCATTTCGCGTACGTTATCTTTGTTTGGAGTTAAAACCAACATTTCTCTTTCTACACGTTTACCTTCTTTATTCTGATTTTTTAACCTGTTCAACTGTCTTCTAATACGCTCATTTCTTATTTTCAGCTCTTGAATTTTTTGATCTTTCAGTCTTAATTCCCTATTAGTTCTGTATTTTATCTTTCGTAATAAGGCTTTCCATGGCGAGGTTTTTTTTGTAACTGATATTTTATGTTGAGGGAATATATCTAAACTTTTTTGAGACGTATGCGATATGTTGCTAATTGAGCTTTGTGGACTTCTGGGACAGATGCTGGAGGAAGGACTACCAATGCATGATAGTACGTTCGTTCGTTCAGTATCTTGCGATAGACGCTGAGATCTTGTTATTCTTCTTAGTCGACTAACCGGTGACGCGGGTGAATCAACATAAGACAAACTTTCGAATTCTTTAAAATTGTCTGGAAGACAACGTGAACTTATCTGAGAATGTATTTTCACATTATTAATAATGTTAAACTCATTTTCTTGTGTTATAGTTTGTAGGATCTCTCGTTTTGTCACTTTGTTGGTGCTTAAGGTTGAAGATGATTGAGGAACATTTGAAAGTGGATCACGGTTCTCAGATTTATGAATCGGTTCTTCATTTATTGGGAGTTCATCAGTTGTTAATAACTTATCCACTTTTTTCTTTAAATAATACCGTCGAGAACTCTCTCTACTTTTCTTCCTACGAATTTTTTGCTGGCTTGGAGTCAAATCACTCATTGGTTGTACTGTGCCTCGAGCTTTTTTTCTTTGGTAACTCTCTCTTGACTTTACAACCCATTGTGCGTATAGATCTGGATCATTTTTTATCTTGGCCATTCTACGTCGCTCCGCTAATTTCTTCCTTAGACGTTTTTCCTCTATAGATAATTTATTTCGAGGCATGATTTCAATCTGCAACAATAATTGCCATTAAGTTATAGAGAAGAAAGGGCGTTGTGGTTAGGTAAAAGCCAATATAATAATATCATCAAAGTAAAATAAATCTGTCTATGAGCTTAGGTTATCGAAAAAAACCCAGGAAAGTTTATAAATTAAACGTTAAAACGCATAACTCATCGTTTGTCATTGTTACAGTCCGGTACTACTACTTAAAATATAGTAATAATATACAATTAATGCAAAATATCATCGCTCTGTCCTTTTTGGACAGAGCAATCACGGCCATAGCGATCAGAAAAAGTCAGAAAATCATAAATATAACCGAATTTAAAAGCAGTAGGTAGTTATGATTACGTCTCGTAAAAAAACATCATAACGATCACGTAATTCACACAATAAACACATTCACAAGCTTACCATTTAATTTAAATAACGTGCCATAGCGATGATAAAATTTGAAAACCAAATCCAGAGCAATCATAAACTTACCTTCGTAATGTTGGAGCGCGGGAACGTGGCACACAGGTATCCTCCTCGGCAGTTAGAGCACTACTGGCGTTGCACCGCGGGAGGGGAAGAGAGTGTATATGACGCGTAACTAAGAATGAGCGCGATGTTTTACCTTAACGCAGAGCGATGAGATAAAATGTCAGGTCACGATTTTAAATTTAAATTGTGTCAGAAGTATTGTTAATATAACTAAAAATATTTTATTACTAGAAAGATTGGCTATTTGTTATATAATCTAAATAAGTTCATTCAGATAAACCTTCTCATTAAAAAGTTAAAAATATTTTTTTCATTCAATCGGGTGTTGGGTCAACCTAGAGCGATCAGGATTTTAGGGTTTAAGATTTTTTTTTTTAGATTTAAAATAAACTTCTTCATAATATTATCCTCGTGTCACGTAGATTAGACACCAAACTGCATATAAAAAAATATTTTGAAAACGTTTTTCGATTTAAAAAGGGGCTTATCCAGCTCGACACGTAAAATAATGCCTTTGGAGATCGACCCTTATGTTCCCCGGACTTCCCGGAGAATAAAACATACGAGGAATTAGTTAAGTTGGTTGCCGACCATTTGGAACCACAGCGATCGGAAATCGCCGAGCGTCACGTGTTTAAACTGCGGCGACAACGTGACGGCGAACCTCTAAGGGCCTGGCCACAGCTTCTAGCGGTGCGGGGCGAGGTGCGATGTGAGGCGCGGCGGGCGGCGCGGATTGCTGTGATATGCCACAGCTCGACCAGTTGCGACCGCGGCGGCGTTAGCAGTGAACGTATTTAGAACAGCAACATTAAATAAAATGTCCCTTTCAAAAGTGGCACGGTATTGCCTAGAATCAAGTGCGTTTTTAGCACAAGATATTATTCAGTCTAGAATAGGAGCGCACCCAGTTAACCAAAAAAGAAGAGAACTTTGCGAATTTCACGTTCCTATATTTATGGTGTGGATGTTTTGACATCCATATTGCTGGTCTACTCAGAACTTCGCTTATTAATCGTTCTGTATCCATTATTATAAACGGTCAACGCGCGTTAAAAACAAAAGTATTTGTTTTGGTCGCGCGTTGGCTAGTCCGTCCACTTGATGCCGCCGCGCGCGCCGCTTTGAGCTGTGGCCGCCTCGATACTCTCTAGTACATTTGTTTCGTTCGCACACCGCGCCGCCCGCCGCCGCCGCGCACCGCGCGACTCAACCCGCGCCGCTAGCCGCGCCGCAGATCGCGCCGCCGCTAGCTGTGGCATACTTCGTACGTTGTCTAGCGTTTGTTTTCGCCGCTCACCGCTAGCCGCGCCTCTCGCCGCGCCGCAATAGTGGCTGTGGCCAGGGGGTAACGGAGTATCTACAGGCACTCAAGCACCTGGCAACAACCTGCAATTTTGGCAAATGTAAACAGTGTTCTACGCTAGAGGAAAATCTGAGAGACCAGTTTGTTTCGGGTCTGGCAAATGACGCGATGCGTTCAAGAATATTTGCCGAAAGAAAGATTGAATACAAGGAGGCGGTGGAGTTAGCACTAGCTCTGGAGGCTGCAGAGAAGCACGCGGAGGTGAGCGGCAGTACAGTGCCAACTGCGACCTCAGGTGCGGGCGGCGAGGCAGGTGAAGATCTGCATTACACACGTGGCGGACGCGAGCGCGCGCGCGGTGCTCGGGGCACGGCCGGCGCGGCTTGCTCGGCCGGCGCAGCAAGCGCGGGCCGCGCGGCCAGCCCGGGCCGCGCGGCGTGTGCATCGAACGGCGGCTCGGCGGCGCGGCCCGGCGCATGCTGGCGGTGCGGGAGGGCGCATCGCGCGGATAGGTGTCGTTATGCCAATTATAATTGTGATGAGTGTAAACAAAGAGGTCATTTGAGAGTGATGTGTAGGTCAGTGAAAAATAGTGGATATCGGGCCGACAATCGTCAAAATTATTTGACTGATGATAATTCGGATGATATATTTAAGATCGTGATGATGGGAGGTAAGGATAGTAAACCGTACTATATTAATGTTATTGTAGACAACTTAGAAATCAAGTGTGAAATCGATACTGGCAGTCGTATTTCGGCTATTAATGAGGAAACTTATAAACGTAAATTTTCGCACAAGAGGATTAAAACAGATAATTTAATGTTGCGTAGTTATATCGGTTCGCGCATCGAATCACTCGGTTATATTGACGTGCAAGTACGATTACGAGATATAGAAGTGAAATCATTGCCACTTTACGTCATTAAAAACGGAGCATGCCCTTTATTGGGAAGAGATTGGTTGCGTGCCCTTAAAGTCTCACAAATTAACCTTTATAAGATGACCGATGATGGATTCGTGAACCGATTATGCGCGGAATACCCGGAAGTGTTTACGGATAAGTTGGGAACGTGTAAGCGAGCCATTCGATTACAGCTGATCAACGACGAACCGGTTTACGTTCGCGCCAGGCCCGTGCCTTTGGCGATGCGCGCGCGCGTTGAGCACGAGTTGGCGCGGCTGGAGTCTGACGGCACTATATACCGCGTCGATTATTCAGACTATGGCACACCCATTGTGCCGGTTGTTAAAAAAAATGGTGATATACGCATATGTGGGGATTATAAGATTACAATAAATCCAAAACTCAAGCGTGATTACTATCCCTTGCCTCGCATTGATGAGTTATTTGCGAAATTAAGTGGGGGACAAAAATTTACAAAGATCGATCTCACACACGCTTACGAACAGTGCATGTTAACAAAGGAATCTCGACCCTATACCGCCATAACTACTCATCTCGGAACATACGCGTACCGTCGGACTCCATACGGGTTAGCTTGTATTCCCGAAAAGTTTCAGAAGTTAATGGAAGAAACACTACGGGGCATACCAGGTTGTGTAGTTTTTCTTGATGATATTTGTATAACGGGTACGAATGATAAAGATCACATTAGTAATTTACGAGCTGTTCTCGAAAGGTTACGCGAGGCTGGGCTAACTGTTAAATTAGGTAAATGTAATTTCTTACAGACAAATGTCAAATACTTAGGTTACATTATTGATAAAAAGGGGTTGCGACTCGACGCTGGCAAGTTAGATGCTATTTCCAACGCACCCAGACCGGAAAATGTAACCCAGCTAAAAAGTTTCCTGGGCATGTTAAATTATTACGGAAAATTTATAAGTAATTTGAGTACGTTATTATATCCATTACACAATTTATTCAAAAAAGATGTGTGCTGGAAATGGGATCATGGTTGTGAGCGGGCGTTTAATGAAGCCAAGCGTGTTCTCCTGGACGATAGAGTGTTAGCACATTACGAGGAGGGGCGGCCACTCGTACTGTCGGTGGACAGCAGCGCATACGGGATAGGTGCTGTGCTAGCGCACCGCTACTCGGACGGTAGCGAGCGCCCGATCAGCTGTGTGTCTCGCACGCTCAACGCGGCCGAACGTAATTATAATCAACTCGATAAGGAGGCGCTCGCAATATTGTTCGGTGTAACAAAGCACCACCAATACTTGTTCGGTAGAAGTTTTATATTACGCACAGATCATCAGCCGCTGACGCACATATTTGGCGCTAAGGGTGGCATTCCACAGACGGCGGCCAGTCGGCTGCAGCGATGGGCGGCGCGTTTGGCCGCATACGTATTCACTATCGAATTCGTTCGCTCGGCTGACAATGGGCCGGCCGATGCTTTATCGAGGTTACCATTACCGCAGGAGGCCCGGTTGGTGGATTCACTTAATTATATAAATTTGATAGAGGAATCTTTCCCCATAAGTTTTAAAGATGTCGCTAGAGAGACTGAAAAGGATTCAGTATTGTGTAAAATTAAAGGTTATGTAACATTTGGATGGCCGTGGACAGTAACAGATGACGTGAAACCATATTTCGCAAGAAAACAAGATTTATCTGTAGAATTAGGGTGTCTCATTTATAGATATAGGGTTGTTATATCGAAGTCACTACAGAAACAAGTTTTAGCGGAAATACATGATGGTCACTTGGGAATGAATAAGATGAAAAATTTGTCTCGAAGTTACGTGTATTGGCCTAATTTAGATAGGGACATAGAGGATGTATGTCGTGGGTGCACGGCGTGCTGCGCTGTGCGCGACGCGCCGGCGCATGCACCGCTGCACCCGTGGGAATTTCCACTGCATCCATGGCAGCGCATACATGCTGACTTTGCGGACTGCGGGGGCACGCGGTATTTAATCATGGTAGACGCCTACTCAAAATGGATAGAAGCTATTGCGATGCGAAAAACGGACGCTCAGGCCACTATCGCAGCAATGAGAGGCATTTTTGCTCGTTTCGGTTTACCGTCGTTGCTCGTTACTGATAACGGACCTCCATTTACCTCTCAGGAATTTAAAACATTTTGTAATAAAAACTGCATGAAACATGTGACCACAGCTCCTTATAGACCACAGGGAAATGGGGCAGCGGAAAACGCAGTCAAAACCGTTAAAAAAAGCAATCAAACGGGCGTTGTGCGAGGGTGAGGATGTTGCCACGGCCCTAAATAAATTTTTATTTAACCCTAGAAAGATAACCTACGCCTCAGAGGCGCCCGCGTCCGTTTGACATTGCTGTCTCTTTCTAATGAGCGCGCGTATCTACCTGTCCTTTTTAGTTAGCTCAGTGGTCGGTGCACAGAGTCGCGGGACGGCCGTTTTTACGCGGTAAGTACCATAGTTTTGCAGATATGAGTAAGTGTTGCGCTCCAAAGGCGCATGGTTATCTTTTGTGTGACTTTTAGTGAAAGTATGAATTTGTTTATACTTACATAAAATGTTTATTATAACTGTTTATTGTTTTGTTTTAGCATAAAATCTTTTCGCTTTCATCATGACGAGCCGGAGAACACTATCTGATGATGCAATATCTAGGTTTATTGCTGAAGAGGAAGAGAACGAGTATGGACGAGAGCCAGGAAGTGACAGTGAGATAGAAGATAATTTGAGTGAAGATGACATACAGAGTGATTTCGAAGATGAGTTTATAGATGATGAGGTGCCACAGCAATTGAATGATACATCAAATGAAGACAATAGTATAAGTCCACCTGTATCTTCAGAGCCCCCTGGAACGTCGGAATCATCCCGTCGTGACCACCGCATAATTGTTCCTGATCGTCGTGTTCTTAGGGGTAAGAACCAACATTGCTGGTCGACAGTAAAAGGACAAAATCGCGAAAGGACATCTGCCATAAATATTATTCGCACAAGTAGAGGTCCAACGCGCATGTGTCGAAATATTTGTGACCCAATCTTATGTTTTAATTTGTTTGTTACCGACGAAATAGTGGAGGAGATCGTCCGTTGGACGAATGTTGAGATCTCTGTGAAACGTCGAGATAACATGACCAAAGCCACTTTCAGAGATACGTCTGTGACAGAAGTCCAAGCTTTGTTTGCAATACTGACCTTGAGTGCAGCAATGAAAGACAATCACTTGTCTACTGATGAGCTGTTCGATAGTAGCTTTTCGGGTACACGGTACGTGGCAGTGATGAGTAGGGATCGTTTTGATTTCCTGCTTAGATGTCTAAGATTTGATGACAAGTCTATACCTACGACCCTCTTTACGTCATGAAGATCCATTCATACCCATTAGGAATTATTTGTAACTCAGTGTAAACTGAATTATACACCAGGAGAACATGTCACAATAGATGAGCAATTATTAGGGTTTCGAGGGCGGTGCCCGTTCCGCATGTATATACCTAATAAACCCAGTAAATATGGAATTAAAATCCCTATGCTATGTGACAGCGGAACGAAGTACATGCTAAATGCAATGCCGTATATTGGCAGAGCTACGAACACTAACGGGTGGCCACAAGGAGAATTTTATGTAAAGGAGTTGTCTCGGCCTTTGCATGGAACAAACCGAAATATAACTTGCGACAATTGGTTCACTTCGGTTCCTCTCGTGAAATTCCTACTCCAGGAACCGTACAAACTAACCCTCGTTGGCACTATACGATCCAATAAACGAGAAATTCCCGAAGAACTGAAAAACACTCGGTCTCGTTCGGTAGGCACGTCAATGTTCTGCTACGATGGATGTTTGACCCTAGTTTCGTACAAGCCGAAGCCCTCAAAGATGGTTTACTTGCTATCATCGTGTGATGAAGATGGTGTCATCAACCCAATAACTGGTAAGCCTGAAATTATAATGTATTATAATCAGACCAAAGGCGGGGTGGACACATTCGATCAAATGTGTTCCTCAATGTCATGTTCAAGGAAATCCAATAGATCGCCAATGTCTATGTTTTATGGCATTCTGAACATAGCATTCGTCAATTCTTATGTTATATATTGTCACAACACTCATGCGAAAAATGAAAAGCCTCTGAATAGAAGGGGTTATATGAAAAAGTTAAGCGCCCAGTTATCTGAATCGTGGATGAAGGAAAGACTGGAAGCTCCTACTTTGCCAAAGCATGTGAGAGATAATATCGCAAATATTCTTGCGAAACCGGTTGTGCAGAACGATACAGACAATGAAGAAGAACCTCCAGCCAAGAAAAGGCGGTACTGCACCTTTTGCACTAATAAAAAAAAAAGGATGTCTAAGATGACTTGCGTTAAATGCAGGAAAACAGTTTGTGGCGAACACAAAAATGATGTTTGTTTTGAATGCCTATCAAACCAAATTTGAGCCAAACGATTATAGTTTTGACTGATTTTTTCTTAGTTGATTAGTTAGTAAGAAATAATATAATTAGTTTTTAAGAAAAATACATTATTTTTTGATACTATGTTCCTGTAAACAGAAGACTGCTAATTTTGTTGATTATTTCTAGAGGTTTTTTGATTTAAGTTTAATGTTTAAAATATACAACGTTGATAAAAGCGAGAGGCATTAAATGAAACCACATATTCTGTATATCATTATAAGGCTACACAACAAAAATCAAATCAATGTAAGCAATAGTTTAGTCACAGAATATTTTTTTAGTTTTTTTTTAGTTTTAACATGCTGTATCTTCCTGATTAGGTGACTAAGTTTTATAGGCATAGTTATCTAGTTGGCTCCGGTTGGGTCCGAAACTAGTCGGGCTATCCCGATAAATACGCGTGAGTAAACCGTTATAACGTTTTAAGTATGAATCATCCTCACGAAAGTTATTATAAAAATATTGCTTACATTGATTTGATTTTTGTTGTGTAGCCTTATAATGATATACAGAATATGTGGTTTCATTTAATGCCTCTCGCTTTTATCAACGTTGTATAAAATATTTCACTAAAAAAGTTTTTTATTAGTAGTTCATTAACCACGTTTCAAAACAATCAAGTAAATAAATACAATAAATAGGTATTTCATTAAAAAAATATATTAATATATCGTACGCCTCTAAAGCGCATGGTTATCTTTTGTGGCAGTCAAAATATGGTTATCTTTCTAGGGTTAAATATCGTAATTGCGAACATGCAACGACGGGCATGTCGCCTGCGGTAGCTTTACAAGGACGTAGGTTGCGCGGGCGTCTCGACGCGTTGCGACCAGATGTGTCGGCCGTAGTGCGCAGCGCACAAGAGCGGCAAGTGGCCGCTGCAGGCGGCACGCCGCGTTGCCTGGCGCCTACCGACACTGTACTGACACGCGACTACAGCGCGAGGGGAGGTAAGTGGTTACAGGGCACAATAGTCGAACAGACGGGACCGGTCTCGTACAAGGTAGACGTTGGACGCGGAGATAGTTGGCGAAGACATGCTGATCAAATTGTACCTATGCACAACAAGAACCGCCACTCATTATCTCGAACAAGCAAGGTTTCCGCTAATAAGGATATGTCATCAGACCGGGAAGTTCCCTTGGTCCATGAGGAGACTGGGGACACATTCGAGGACGCGTCTGACGATGTCGGTGAGGAGGTACAAATCACTGGTACTGAAGCAGCATCAGAACCGGTAACCTCACCACCACCGCCAGGAGCGTCTGCTCGTGCCCTGCGAGCTTATAATCGGGCCCATCTTCATTCGTAATAATATATTTAGATATAAATAGGTTTAGAGATAAGGCTTTAGCTTAAGGGGGAGAAATGTACCGTCGACTTAGTTATAATTTAGATATTTGTATGGTGGCGGGTAGATTTTATCAATTATTGAATAAACCAGTTGGCTGCTAACTCTCGCCTTTCATTGACGCTGCAGTGCCATTTATAATTTTTAACTTACCGAAACTGCTATTTAAGGGAACTAGGGGCATGATGGGGCCATGAGGTAAGACGAGGTCACGCACTCATACGAAAATCCCAACGTTCCTATGACACGGCGCATTAGCCAATCAGAAGCTGCTATCGAACAATACTCAGTGCGGCCATAACAGTCGGTGAGAGTGCGTACGTTCTTCGTTTATAAACTAATTACTGCTACAGTGCATCTAATAATCTAATTAATATAATATTATGTGCACGTGAACGACATCAGAAAAAGGTAAGAAAAACAGTTGAACTCATTGTGTTTATGCACTTTGTTTTTACATTTTACTTGCTGTTGATAGGCACATCCAAAATCATTCTAGTCCCAAGCACTTATTTTAAAAATTTAAATATTTAAAAAAATAGTGACAGGGGCAAGATGGTGTAGGTCCTACGGGGCATAATGAGATTCATCATGGCCCATCGATTTTCAAACAAGTTATTACTTAAACATTACTAGGTTGTGTTTTGTTTTTCAATTTACCGCTAGATTGATTCACAAAAAGAAATTCATCATCACAGCCTAAAATATTGACCTCATTACATTTTTCTTTTTCAGATAAAAATGGTTAGAAACTACAAGAAAAAGACAAAAAGTCTTAATAGATAAAGTTATGACAAAAAAGTCAGGATACAGGAAGGCGGCCTTAGACCATAGTACCCTAGACCCATCTTTCCGCATTTATCGTAAACCATCTTACCCCGTACGTGGGGTAAGATGGTTTTTTTATGTGTTATTAAAAAATAATTAATAATGAAAAATTGTGATGACATGTCCGTCCAAAGAATATGCCAATTTGTAGTTGATTAAGTAACTAATGTGCCATAAATAAATGAAAACATTATATTAATTAGATCTGTGTATTTTTGTAGTTTTCCCTTAGCGTCCCCATCATGCCCCTAGTTCCCCTACAACTGCCTCTTTAAATCAGTGCCAAAACTAAATTCACCTAATTTATGTTACAGGTTCTGCTGCAAGAGGGCTTCTTTGTAAACGCTTGAAAAAAGTTATTACTTCAAAAGAGAAGGAGATAATACAATTCCTCTTCGCCCGTTTCGCTATTTCGACGGGTCCTACGTATACTGGTGTAACCCGCAAAACATCAAAATACGTTTTTTTGCACCAATAGCCTTAAAATTACCTTAACTTTATATCCTGTAAAAATTATATTATTCTGTTGAGTAATTTCAGAGATACAAACTTGTAAACTAATATAAGTGACATGATTTTCGGCCACACGACTATCTACACTGATGTAAGTCACTTGCACCAGTGTAGGTAGTCGCGTGCGCCGCGTCACGTACGCGCAAGTGCCATTTACTCCAGTATACGCGCTGCGACGGAGTCGGGAGCACGTTAACACTGGTATAACTGCGTTAACTGCCAACGTATTCATTTGTATTAAAACTATTCCGTGCCCTGTTTTTAGGGGTTGTGTTACTTTTTTACATATTTAACATGTTTTGTTTGCTTTGAGTAAGAAGTAACAACAATTAAGGGCTCACGAGATCAATTATTAATAATTTTTTGCGTTAAAAATTGACAAACAAATTACTAAATTGACAGTACTAAGATTTCTACAAAAGGCTTTAATTAATGTTCGACTAATGCTAGATACAGATTGTACTGATTGTAGATTTGTTTGTTCCGCCTGCATTAATTTTAAACGTATAAATTATATAATTTAGACGCACGGTGTACCTACCGTATACTCTTCACACTAAATTATAGAGTTTGTTTTTCCCTTTTTAGTTAGTGGTTGTTTCTTACAGTCGGGTTTTTTGTTTTTTTTTTAATTATTATTTTATTTCTTCAATAAATTTTACACTTATATCATCACTTATATCAAAGTAGTAGTATACAAAGTCACATGTGGCTTTGTTTTATTTTCGTGATATTGTTATCTGACGTAACTTACATTATTTTAATAATAATATCTATTTACTAACAAAATATATAGCGATACTACTTTTAATACATTTTTTGCAGCAACTAACGTGAGGAGTTACCAAATTTTGCTACTTGGTAACTGACGAGACAATTTTTTTTTATGTACCAAAGTACATAATTTTTAAAGGTGTATATTCCAGAGGTAAACAATATTCGCAACCTCAGTTTATTTTGGTAAAGTTGTAGTATTGAAAAAACAATTAATTTCAATCAAAAGTTACGTATAGTAATACAAAAGTCATTCAAATAAAATTTATAAAGGACTTAGTGGTCGCCCGCAGCTTTGACCGCACGAGTGTCTGTTATAGCTGCAAAACATTGTCCTCCTCTGACGCAGTCGGTTAAAAAGTCTAGGTATGTTTTAATTCAGGTTGTCAGCTAACTCCATACGATTTTTTTCCAAAATTGGTTAAGTCGTTTGAGCGTCAAAGAGTAACAAACATCCAATCCATACTTAAACAACTTTCGCGTTAACTATATTAGCAGGATATTTTCAAATGTATAATATGCATATTTAAACAAGTATGACGAGTGTGGTGATGTGATGAGGTATTTGTATGAAGGGTGTCCTACACAAATCACCATTTAATACAAGTTGTAAAAATGTAATGAATTTTCCATCATCTGATTTAGACTCTAAGGTCTTATTGCCCTGTTTTTAGGGGTTGTGTTACTTTTAATACATTTAACAAGTTATGTACACAACTAAACACTTAATAGAAGCACATAGTTAGAAAAGAGTTGCACAAAGGTAATACTAATTTCTTTAAAATACCTTTTCTACCGGATCTGCAAAGGGAGAAATAAATTAGAAACATCAACGTACAAGTAACTAAAAAAAAATAGTGGAAATGCTATTTATAAGAAAAATTACATGAAATTCAAGACAAGCTAGTCTTAAAAAATAATAATAATAATAAGGTATTATCGTAAGAAAACCTCTTTAAAAATCAAACCTTTTTTACTTAAATTAAGAAGATTACCTACATTTTCTTGTTTTATTATTTTTAAGATGGCAAAGCCAATGATTTTATTTTTCATTATTAAGAATGCTACTATCTAAAATAAAGTGTTATTTTGTATTTTAAATGTTTTTATTTCACTTCTTGCCACACTAATTTAAATATTTACAGTTAATAATAATACAGAAAACTGTTCCAAGTAGCTTTCCAGTACTGAGTAAACTGTTGTAAGTGTTAAAAAGTCGATAAAAGTAGATAAAAGTAGATATTATTTTTTATATTATTACCTCATATTGGTCAATAACACGGAAATACTATGTTTAAAGAGTAAAATCCTTCAGATTTCCTTTATTTTAAGTATAAGCAAGTACAATGTATACTGGTATAAGTGGCCACTTGTATCAGTTTACAGGTTCTACCGTAGTAAAAAAAACAAGCTACATCAATGCAAGTTAACCTATTTTCCAAAGTATAAAAAAAGAAGAAAAACCAATAATGCAGTCTTATTCCTTAAGTATTAAAATATAACATACAAAAATTTCAAGTGTTTTTATTGATTTAAGACAAAGTTACAAGCTTTAGAACCTTTAAACCGCTCTCTTGAAAAGTTGTGTTTTTGCACTTGTACTAGTCTACGTAGGACCCGTCGATTTGAGAGTGGACGTGTGTCGGTTTGCTGCGTAAAAACTTATTGAATTAACAATTAAAACTGACCCGTAGCCGTAAAGTAAAAGTGTTTTGTATTGCTTAACAATAATTTAAAGTTTTATTTATTTTAAACATCGTCGCGCCGTTGCCGGCCGAGCTGCGCACGCGCTGCCCTAGGCCCCGCCCCCCTGCGGAAGCAGTACGGTCTCCATAATTGCTCTCTCGCTCACGCCTGGCCGCATGCGGTGTTCTGCGCGCGCTTGTAAAATAAGTAATCTGCGAGTGTACCTGAGTTCTACGCATCGTGAATATAAACAATGCCTCGCATGCAACGATCGCCCCCGCCAGCATCATCACCTAGCGCAAGTGTAACGTAAGTAAAATCCGACTCCGACATTCCCCATTCTGTATTGAATAGTCCCCTTGAAAGTGTTAACACCCAATCGCGACACAAACGCCCCTGCCCGAACTTCTCACCTGGAAACGCACTTCAAGATCTCAAGCACGAACTAATTGAAATGCTTTCGACTTGGAAAAAAGAACAAGAAGAACGATTCACAAAATTCTCGACGGACCAAAATTCTACTCTCTCGAAACTTGTTTCTGAACTGGCAGAGCTTAAAGAACAGAATCTCGCTATACAGAAATCTAATATAGAGATCGAAAAAACAGTGACTTTCATCAGCAAGCAGTACGATGACATTATAAAGGATGTAGACTTGCTAAAAAAAGAGAACCAAATTCAAAAGGACTACATAAACAATCTGGAATTAAAAATACAGGATTTCCAGCAACGTTCTAGAACTTCAAGCATAGAAATACGAAATATACCTCCAATAAATAATGAAACAGCCTCAGATTTATCTACAATTGTTGCAAAGGTTGGTGCTGCAGTCAGCTTGCCACTCGATGCCGCCCAGTTACGCGATACTTACCGACTACCTGGTAAGGAAGGCACAGTGCGACCAATAATTGCTGAATTTTCAAGCGTACAGATTAAAAATCAACTACTCAGTTGCGTGCGCAACTTCAATAAAATCAACCCCAACGATGGCCGCTTGAATACTACACGCATCGGACTGACAGATGACCGACGACCAGTCTTCGTTGCTGAATACTTGCCTGCTAGCTCAAGAAAACTTTTTTACCTAGCACGGGAATTTGCTAAACAAAAGGAATATAAATATTGCTGGACGTCGAACGGGAATATTTTCATTCGGAAAGAACAAGGAGCAAAACAAGTCTTTATTAGGTCTGAGAAAACCTTGCAAGATCTACAACCGGTAACTAACCAATGACTAACTTTCAGAGTAAATTGTAATCTAACTGTAATGCATACATATAAAACTTTTCCTGAGCTCTTTAAATTACCGATTAAATATAGTTATTTGCATGATTCAAGCAGCCTTACTTTACCGTTTTCGATAAATGTCGAAACTCGTACATATTTTTTTTAATTTTTTTTAATTTATTTATTTAATTCAGGCAACTAGGACCCATAGAAAATACAATACTTATACATATAACATAACAATATCTATAAACTAATACATATAATTATAAAACTAAAATAAGAACTAATGTACACGAAGTGTCGGCATCGTGTTACGCTGCGTGGTGTCGCGTATCCTTCCTCTGAATTTTCGATACACGACACCCTTCGGCCAAAACTCTTCCTTGAGAAAGATCTCGACGTGTTGAGTTGGAGCTCGCACCATAAACGACTTGAAGTTCGTGTTGTGGCGCGACTCCAACCTCTCCACCCTCAAGGTCCAGTTGGTCTTGGATCGGACATACTCCACGACCTGCTCCACCGTCGTGGTGTGATGTAGGCGGGACACGTACAGCTGTGTCGTCGGTACTGCAGGACGCATCAGGATGGTGGGTTCTGCGGTACCGCACTGGTTCCTACAAGCAGGCTTCTTTTTCTTTCTTTCTACCTGTATGAAGCCATCCTTGTCGCACGTGTCCTTCTTTGGTGTACTCGGTGGCTGTGGTTTGCCACGACATATAACAAAACTCACACGACATGCAAAAAATATTTAAAAAGCTATTTAGTTATTAAATCAGACTTATCTTACTTACCGCGAAATTACATTTTTCTCATTTATTTGTACTTAATTATTACTAAATACCACACACACATGCATGCACAAACACAAACAATAACCAAAACACTGAATACATTTAAAAATCAACATTATACACAACACTACTCTGATAATCTCACCATGCACCTACAGTATCCAATGTATGTTATAACATCAACACATTATTACACATCTGATAATATCTGGTTCCCACCTTACCCACACAGAGTATCAACATACTTACAGAGAAACCAAACACGGCAATACAATGTTTACTATCGTTTGAGCCTCCAATTTCTACTCAATCTACCCCAATTCTATAGCTATACCCTATTACTCACTTATTCATTCATATGCTATTTTCACACAAGCAAACTAACAAGACCTATAACAGTACACCTGTCTTTATTCCACAATGGCTAACATTGCTGAAATAATTGATGACATCGACAACACAGCTTTTACCACCTCTTTGAGACTTGAGTCTATAGATGAATGTAAGATGCATCTTGGGGAGCTAAGCAAGCAGTACACTGTAGTAATACAAAACATACGCAGCATTAAAAAGAATTTCGATGAATTCTCTGTTCTCCTTAGCCGGTTGCTTTTTGCTCCTGACATAATAATATTAACCGAATGTTGGCTCGACAACTCACCGTTATGTTATGAAATTGATAAATACAACTATTACTCTTCAAAAACGTACTTAAATAAAAACGACGGAATCGTTGTTTATATTAAATCGTCTCTCCAGGCTTCCATAGTAGAACCCCCATTTAAGGACTCAAACTGTTTGCTCATTAATGTGGGTAGTGATTTGTCTCTTATTGCTTTATATAGGTCTCCATCGTATCACAATATAGATAATTTCTGCGAATCTTTGTCGACAGTGATGTCCTCTTGTACAGCTGATACTCGTACCATTGTAGGCGACATAAACATCGACATTATAACTGGTCACACTGATAGACGTGCTAACGATTATTTAGACATAACTAGCCATTATGGCTACTTTCCGGGGCATACCTTACCCACACGTGGTGACAACTGTCTAGATCACGTTATGCTAAACACTAGGATGCCTGCTACAGTTATAATTTGTGAAACCGGTATAACGGATCATGAGACAGTTATCTGCGGTATTCACAGACAACAACCAAAAC
Source organism: Chrysodeixis includens (assembly GCA_941860345.1). Taxonomy (NCBI): domain Eukaryota; kingdom Metazoa; phylum Arthropoda; class Insecta; order Lepidoptera; family Noctuidae; genus Chrysodeixis; species Chrysodeixis includens. The sequence goes on from CALNXA010000006.1 coordinate 113,457, forward strand.
CCTGTACTGAGAAATCACGTATTCGCATTGATTACCCAAATTTACTCAAAGATATTGAGATGGAATCCTGGGATTGGCTTTATGAGTGCACAAATGTAACGAATGCATTTGAGCAATTTGTAGAAGTGCTATCTTATAAAATTAATTTACACACCACCAGACACACTTCGCGTAGCTCAGACCACATTCTAAAGCCCTGGGTAACTAAAAGTTTATTGAAATGTATAAGGCGTCGGGACCAAATGCACGTCAATGCAAAAAAAAAAGAAAATCGGAATAACCTTTTAGTACAACAACAGTATAAAAAATATCGTAATTATTGCAACAATATACTAACTAATTTGAAAACAGCATATGACCGGAAACTTTTAAAAGAATCTAGTGGTAATTCCAAAAAATTATGGTATAAAGTTAAAAAAATATGTAACATTAACTGTAAAAAATCTGATAGTAAATCTGAACTTATAACAAACGGTAAAAATTCTACTGAAATATTAAATAAAGTAAATAATTACTTCTCTACCGTTGGTGAAAAACTGGCGATGAAAACCCTGGATAAGCTCGGCCTAACTGAGACTGAACTCGCCATTAACAACGAGCAATACAGTACCTCTTACAATAGCCCTGATTCATTTTTTTTTGCTCCGGCTGACGAGAAAGAAGTTAATAAAATAATTACCCAACTCAAAACTGAGTCTGCCCCCGGTTATGACGGTGTAAATAATAAAACTATAAAACTCTGTTCACATGTATTAGTCGCACCTATTGCCTTCCTGTGTAACCTAAGCTTGTTTAGTGGCACTGTGCCTGAATGCCTGAAGATTGCCAATATCTGCCCTATACATAAAACTGGCGATGCAAAAGATCCAGCCAATTATCGCCCAATATCGTTATTGACAGGTCTCTCTAAAATTCTTGAGAAAATTGTAAATGTGAGACTTTTAACATACCTCGAAAACAAAAACTTGCTGTCGGACAATCAATACGGTTTTCGGTCGGGTAGGTCCACGGAAGATGCAGTCACAAACTTAGTTGATTTTATCACGCTTAATTTAGACCATGGTCGCGCATGTACTGGCATCTTCCTGGACCTAGCTAAAGCCTTCGACACTATATCTAGAAAAACACTAGGTAATAAAGAAATTGTCGTATCTGGGAATCCGTGGAAATGCACTAGAATGGTTCAGTTCTTATCTCAGCAATAGAACGCAAAGAGTGGTTTTGGCTGAGCATTGCAGTGATCAGGCTACAGTAAGTTTTGGCGTGCCCCAAGGAAGCGTGTTGGGCCCCACTTTGTTTATAATTTATATAAACGGGCTGTGCTCAACTAAAATCCCACAGGCTAAAATTTTTACTTACGCCGATGACACCGCAATAGTCTTTAATGGTAAAACGTGGGAAGATGTACAAGCTTGCGTAGAAAACGGGCTACAGGTAGTGGCAAACTGGCTTCAAAATAACCTCCTGACGCTAAACATTGAAAAAACAAAAGTAATTAACTTTGCGGTATCGAAACGCTCTGCCCCAAGAGATAACACTAGCCTCCGGCTACATTCCTGCAATAGCAACAACAGCTGTTGTACTTGTCCACATCTTGAGCAAGCAGATTCCCTTAGATACCTCGGTGTTTATTTGGACAGCAGATTGAGCTGGTTGACACACCTGAACTATCTGAGCAGTAGAATAAGGAAGCTGTTGCACATCTTTAAGCGACTTGGCAAGATTGCTGATGATTCAACTGTAAAGATGGTGTATTTCTCCTTATGTCAATCTGTTGTCCAATACTGTATTCCATCCTGGGGCATATCTGGTAAAACTTACCTTTTGAATGTGGAAAGGGCGCAGCGTGCTTTGTTAAAAGTGGCATACAGGCGTCCGTTTCGGTACCCCACTGATCAACTTTATTCGGATTTATCAGTGCTACGGGTAAGACAGCTTTACATACTCGGTATTACTTTACGGTTCCATAAAACTTCGTTGAACCACTGTGCTCAGAGTCATTCTCATCGTAAAGTAAAATGGGACAGAATTAGGTGTTATAAATCTATAGGTAGAAGATCATTTGGTTTTATGGGACCATACATATATGGAAAAATAAATAACTTACACAATATACTAAAAGTAACCAAGGATAAATGCAAGAAAATAGTGACTAACTGGCTCCTTATGCTAAATTATAGCCAAACGGAGGAATTTCTCAAAATCATAGAGTGACACACACACATCCTCACACTTACGCACACACACACACACACACACACACACACACACACACACACACACACTCACACACACACACACACACTCACTCACACATACATAATGTTCTTTGTTTAGTTTAGAACATAAGTATTAAAAATTAAGATTTTTGTGAACGGACCGCGGAGCCTAGGTCCTACAACACAGGGAATCCTAGTGTAGGATCTAGGGCCCCAACCAACAATGTAAAATATTTTTTGGCAATAAACATTTTTATTTATTTTAATTTTTTTTATTTAATTAAGACATAAAGTCTCCACCCTCAAGAAAAAATATAAGTTGCAGACGAATAAAAAACTTTGTGCAAGGAAAATAATAACATCCAAATCATTTTTCAAAATGATTAATACAATGCCAGAAACTATAAAAACATTTACAGGTCTGCAACTTAAATGGAAAACGAAACCAAGAGGCAGGCGATTTACTTTGAAAGAAAAAATCATGGCTTTAAGTATATTTAAACAAAGTCCAAAGGCTTATAGCCTAATGAGAAAAATGTTTGTGCTGCTTTCAAAACGCTCACTACAAAAAATATTAAGCACTTTTGAAATTAGGCCTGGTTTAAATCCACAAATTTTTAAAAGTTTAAAAAATACTGCAGCTAAATTAACTAAAGAAAAAAAAATAGTTACTCTACTGTTTGATGAAGTCTCTCTGTCTCCCGGAGTTTATTATAATGCTGCCTTAAAAGAAGTTACTGGCTTTAAAGACTTTGGATTCAAAAAAGGCAAAAAAATTGCAGATCATGCATTGGTTTTTATGATTAAAAGTATAAAGGGCAAATTTAAACAACCGTTATGTTTTACATTTTGTCAAGGTGCCACAAAACAGGAAGAGTTAAAAAAGCTCATTAAAACCCTAATACAAGAAATTTCTAATGCTGGGTTAAATGTAATAGCTACAGTATGTGACCAGTCAGCCACAAATGTGAGTGAATTACGTAAACTGCAGACGGCAGATAGAAAAAAAACCAAAATGATTTTAAATACTAATTTATTATACAACGTTGATAAAAGCGAGAGGCATTAAATGAAACCACATATTCTGTATATCATTATAAGGCTACACAACAAAAATCAAATCAATGTAAGCAATAGTTTAGTCACAGGATATTTTTTTAGTTTTTTTTTAGTTTGAACATGCTGTATCTTCCTGATTAGGTGACTAAGTTTTATAGGCATAGTTATCTAGTTGGCTCCGGTTGGGTCCGAAACTAGTCGGGCTATCCCGATAAATACGCGTGAGTAAACCTTTATAACGTTTTAAGTATGAATCATCCTCACGAAAGTTATTATAAAAATATTGCTTACATTGATTTGATTTTTGTTGTGTAGCCTTATAATGATATACAGAATATGTGGTTTCATTTAATGCCTCTCGCTTTTATCAACGTTGTATAAAAGAATTACAATTAAATATGCGTGAAACCTACTCGATGTTAGATATAGGAATGCAATATTAATTTTATTAATAACTAATTACAAATTTCCCTACATCAGCGGCTCGTGGCGATTTACATCATTCACACAGTTTTATGCACCTGGCGGACAACAAACAGGAAATGCAGCGTCGACGATATCCATTAGGTGCTAGTACTTAACACCTCTACCCTCAGATCAGCAACTATTTTTAACCATATTAAGAGAAAATGTTGCTGGAAAGTCATCTCGTTTTTTGGTGTTCTTCTTGACATCTTCATATGTATGTATCTTAAGAGATGGCTGCTTCTCCTTATCTTCTGATTTCGATTTCCAACATTTGTAGTTGCGAGTTGTTTTCAGGATCAAAAATGTAATTATGCCCAGTAGTATGATGTATAGTGGGATGGTTGTGTGATACAGGGCAGCTGGTTGATTCTCCTCGATGTTGATTGGTTTTTGCAGCATGAATTTGTTATGGATGCTGTGTAACTCTTCCAAATCGACCGAGTTGAAATTGATGTGAGTAGAGATAGCTGTCAGATTCTTTTCGTCGTAAGGTATCTTCGCTAGTTTCAATGGTTGACCCTTTATCTCGTTGTCGTCGTTGATTATTGTGAATTCCGAAGTCCTTAAATAGCAACCCTTAGGGATGGTTACGAGGTAGCTTCCTTGAAGTGTGTTGAAATCTTTTCTACCGCATGTCGAGTGAACTTTGGTGGGTTGAGGTAGAGATAGCACGTAGTGTTGGTCGTCTAGCTTTTCTACAGCTTCTTTGATTAGAGATATCCTTGTGAATTGACAGATGTTGTCTAGACTCTGATGAATGATGAGTTTTTGAGTGCAATCAGGTTTCGACTGGATCTGCTGGCTGGTCTTCTTTTCGCAGAGATAAGTACTGCTATACTTCGGGCATTCAGCCTCTATGTACACGAACGATTTCTCATCTGTTGCTATGTAAGGAGAAGGAGGAATAAGGACGAGTTGTCTTTTATTGGGTACAATGGATAATTTGTATAGGTCGTATGTATCTTGGGAAACAATAGGAAAGTTATATATTATTACTAAACGTTTATCAATGAAATAAGAACCTGGCTTGATTAAATCGTAATATTCCCTAAGTTTTAAATTTAGAATTTGGTTTGGACTATAAAGAGATTTTAATCTATCTATCATTGACTGCAGTGCTTCTATATCAATCATAGAATGATGAGTACTAGATGCACGGATAAAAGCCATCATATTTTCTAATCTAATTATTTCTAACATTAAATCTTCTACATTATTAGTTATAATTACTAGAATTTGCGCAAACTTTGCAAATCTGATTAAACTATAATTCCTATAAGTATCTTGTTCTAATAGTAATCCTAGTGTAGCATTAACTTTTATTTGATTTAGAGTAAGCTGTTCCAACGCTTTACTCTCTCTCGCTTTACTCTTTGCAAAGACTCAGGTGACTGTTAAATTCTGATGCTATTTTTTCTTCGTTATTTTGTAAAGCTTTAAGAGCTTCGTCGTATTTTAGGGCATCCTTGTAGTCTAAGTTACCAGTGACACTCTTTACTATCGACCCTAGGCCATCTATAAGACCTCTTTTAACTCTAACAGGTTCTAAAGATTTAATTTGGTGTAGTAATTTGCCAACCTTATTAGTAATATAATCAATTTGATATTCATAAAGTAAGTAAGTTTCGTTGTCGAGTCTAGTTCTAAAGGTATTAAGTTGAGTCTGTACAGAATTAATCTTATTTTCGATGTCATTAAGGTCAATGGGCTGTAAAAAGGAATGATAGTGTGTGGTTAGCCGCGTCGGTCCCAGTTTATATGGTAGTAGTCCGGGTCCATCAGCTAAAGTCTCAAGTCTTATCTCCTGAGGATGCGTCGCATGTATTGTTAGTAGCAGCAGAGTCCTGTAACAATTTGCTTCCTTTAGGAACACGTTTCAGTCGCGATTTGGCTACGGGCCCACGTTTTTTAGAGGTATATATGTGGATGGGTAGGTCGGCTAACACTGTGTCTTGGGTGTAGCTTGGTGCCAATTTCTGACGGCTGGCTTGAGGGTTTTTTATGAATACTTGCTGCTGAGGGTTGTATTCTACTTCGGGTTCACGTGTTTTGTTCCTATTTTCAATTAAGGTCGTACGATTAGCGAGAGATGTTTCATTTATAATTTCGTAGACTTGTTTCATCTGTTGACGATGATTCTGTGCATATTGTTGTAGAAGGTGTTCGGTCATGTCTATGTCAATCGGGTCCCTTGGATCAAAATGTCCGTTTAATAGGTCAAAAGGTCTACATCTAGTGAAGCTATGTATAGAGCTATTGTAGCCTATGATAGCGTATGGCATAAGGTTAACAATTGGTTCATCTTTATGTTGCAATTTTAGAATTCGAATATGTTCAAGCAATGTTGAATGAAAACGTTCAATATTACCGTTATCGCTTGGACTGTGAGGTAAGGTCTTGTGGTGATTTATTTTATGGATACGTACTGTTTACGCCTGCATGTGTGCTGACGCTACAGCACACATTCAAAGACGTCGACGACGCGGCGACGTGAGCTCGCCGCGCTCCGCCGCCGCCGCGCCGCGCCCCGCTACCCCCCGCTGCCGCTGCACTCAGCCGCCGCGCGCCGCTAGCGCGGGCGGCCCCACTCGACAACAGACTGCAGGGGACGTCGGCCGACACACACGCGCAAGCGCAGCGCACAGTGTCGGTTACGTTATAAATGTTGTAATTAATTATTTAAATATTGTAATATACCAGTTGATTCAAGAACCGTCTCGTCTCCTCATTTTGCCACGACCATCGTTCCCAAACATGGTCCATTCGAGCCGGATGTAGAAGAACTCGCAAGACAAAGGAAGCACGTGGCAACTGAGAAGCTCATCAAACGGGAAGCGGACTCAACGAATATTACAATATACATACCTAAATTACGAAGAATTAATTTGGATTGGAGGCAGCCACACCTACCTACTTCAGAAGGCCATTAAGAACTTGGGAGAGGTAGTCGTTATTGTGAGTTCGTTCCAATCTACCATTATTAATTCCCTGTTGTGTCCATTACTTTTCATTAATACAAATCCTAGTGATAACTTTCGTAACCATAAATACCCAATTAAATACTAACGTACAATATTTGTACATCCTTGATTAAAATTAAATCTAAAACATTAAAAGTTAAATATTCAATTAAATAAACTCATAAAACTACTGTCCTATTTCAGACGTCTGTGTTTTTTTATGCATCGATCTGTGTGAAAGTGAATTGAAATATTTTTATGCATTTCAGTGCACGCCGCCATTTTGCTATAAGCGGTGTGACGCCTTGCTTGGTGTTTGTTGCACGGCATAACGGTCGCTCGGGCTCGCTCGCCGCCCGCTCGGGCTCATTCGCCGCCCGCACGCATGCTTTATCGCACTCACTACGCTTCATTATTGCAAATTTAAGTATTTCTTCTTTCTGTTTTCTTACGCAGTAACCGTTTATAACAATATTATTTCTTATTCTTAATGCTAGATTACAGTTGCACACTTAAGTAAGTACTTACGTAATAAATAACGTTTATATTTATACATTAACATAAAACTTTACAAAGTACATAATTATAAATCAACATAACAGTAAATTCATCATGGATTTTAAAACATTAGTCAAGAAAAGGGCTTCTTTTAAGTGTAAAGTCACTCAATTTAAAACTTATTTAGATCAGTTACAGTCATTTAAAAAATTAAACGAAGTTCAAATTAGTGAATTAAACTTTAGATTATCTAAAATGGAAGAATTGTACACAGATTATGATAACATTCAGACTGACATAGAAACTACGTGTGAAATTCCAGAGGAGCAGTTCGCTGATCGAGAAGCTTTCGAGTCCCAGTACTACGGGTGCGTCGCGCTTGCCCGAGAGGTGTTGGCGAGGAACAAGCCCGGCGGTTCCGGCTCCGGTAGCCGCTCCGGTCCAGGCTCCCACTCAGGGTCGGACACAGGTTCTAGTACTGTACATAGAGGTGGGCAAAAACTCAAATTACCTACTATACACCTACCTGCCTTCTCGGGACAATATCATGACTGGCTTGAATTCCATGACACGTTCAATTCATTGATACACAAAGACCCTTCAATTCCTAGAATAAATAAATTCCATTATTTGCGTGCTGCATTGAAAGATGGCGCAGCTTTAATTATACGTTCACTTGACTTCTCTGCTGATAATTATAATGTTGCCTGGGATCTTCTCTGTGAGCGTTACAATAACAAAAGACTTTTAGTCAACAATCATATTCAAGCTATTTTTAACATTGAAACTTTAACAAAAGAATCTTCAAAATCTTTGCGTAACTTAATTGATAATATATCTCGAAACCTTAGAGCCTTACAAACGCTTAAATTACCCACTGAGCATTGGGATGTCTTAATTGTGCATATAATATCCAGTAAATTAGATTCAGTTACAAGTCGGGAATGGGAAACCCATCGTTGTAAGTTTAAAGAATTACCCACACTTGAAAATTGTATTGACTTCTTAAAAAGTCGTGCAGACCTTTTAGAAACCATGGAGGAAGCTCAAATAAAACATAAGCATAATGATGGCACTCGACACAAGTCTCTAGTAGTAAGTTCGCAGACATCTGATAAAAAATCATATATTTGTCATTTATGTAAAAATAATCACGCTATTTATCGCTGTTTTAAATTTAGATCACTTTCATTGGAAAATAGGATGTTAAAGGTTAAAGCTCTTAAATTATGCCCTAACTGTTTACGTCAGGGTCATGCTGCAAATAATTGTAAATTGTCGCCTTGTCGTGAGTGCAATAAGCCACTTAATAGTTTACTCCATACTCATGAATCTACAGATTCAAAGCCTTCCACCTCTGCTTCTAATAACAATGTTGTACTCTGTGGCTCCGCACCATTGCCCTTACCTCAGTCGTCGCCATCGCAGACACGAATTGAAACTGAAATCACTAATAATGACATTAAAGATAATATTGCATTATCAGCCATAAACAAAAGCTGTGTGTTGCTGTCAACAGCTTTAATTCAAATTAAAGACCACTGTGGTCAAAACCATACAATACGTGCATTGTTAGATAACGGGAGCACTTCTAGTTTTATAACTGAAAAATTAGCTAAAAAATTAAAATTATTAACCGTTTCGACCACATCACAAGTCGAAGGGTTGAACTCTCAATGTTCACAATTAACACAATGTTGTGATGTCCATATATCATCACTTTACGGTTCATATAACAATAACGTTAGTTGCTATATTGTTCCACGCATTACACAATTATTGCCTATTTCACAGGTAAATTATTCTTTGTTAAATATACCAAAAAATATTCAGTTAGCTGATCCAACATTTTATTCCCCGTCTGAAGTAGACATGCTTCTTGGGGCAGACATTTTTTGGAGTGTGCTTTGCTCTAATAACATATCACTAGGTAAAAACAAGCCAACGTTAAGTAAAACCAAATTAGGATGGTTAATTTCTGGTCTTGTACAAACAACTCATTATTCAAATACAGTCCATTGCAACCATACTATTATATCACATGATGATCCATTAGATAAACAATTGGATAAGTTTTTTGAAATTGAATCTGTTCCTTCTTATAAACAAATATCTAAAGAGGAACAATTATGTGAGCAAGATTTTCTAGATAACATGACCCGAGAGTCAGATGGTCGTTTTACTGTTAATATTCCATTAAAGGAGTCGCCTAATAAACTCGGGGATTCTTATCAGCAAGCTTTAAGTAGATTTTTATCCCTAGAACGTAGATTCAGTAAAGAGCCATTATTTAAGAAACATTATTGCGAATTTATACATGAATATCTTACCTTAGGTCATATGAGTGAAAATAAAAATCCAAAAAACGATATTTCCACTTATTTACTACCACATCATGGGGTTTTTCGTTTAAGCAGTTTGTCCACAAAACTACGCGTTGTTTTCGATGCATCAGCGGTGACAACTTCTGGGTTATCATTTAACAGTATTCAAATGGTCGGACCTACAGTGCAGGACGATCTCATAAGTATTTTAATTAGGTTCCGCCAACATAAATTTGTCGCCACCGCTGATGTTGAGAAAATGTACCGTATGGTCAATATAAACAAAGAACAGCGTCAGTTGCAGCAAATATTATGGCGTTTTGAGCCTCACGAGGAACTCAAACAATACAAATTAAATACAGTCACGTATGGCACCGCGAGTGCTCCGTATTTAGCAACCAGGTGTTTGTTACAATTAGGAAAAGATTGTCCAGATAAATTAGTTTCAGAAGTTATTCAGCATGATTTCTATGTGGACGATCTAATTACAGGTGCATCATCTGAAAAAGAGCTCGTTAACATCTGTCAAGGTGTAATAACACAGTTAGATAGTGGGCAAATGCATTTGCGTAAATGGCACTCTAATAAGCCACATATTATTAATTCTATTGTCGATGGAAAAAATAGTGATGACAGTTTACTTAATCTAAGCACTAACGATTTCTCTAAGACATTAGGATTACTATGGTCTTGTAAACAAGATGCATTGTTATATTCAGTAACTATTAAAGATAAATCACAAATCACAAAGCGACACATTTTATCAGTTATGTCATCAGTGTTTGATCCTTTAGGTTTAATTAATCCATGTATTCTTATGGCAAAATTAATATTGCAAAAATTGTGGTCATCGAATGCTCAGTGGGACGAGACAGTTTCTGATGAGATTCAATGTAGTTGGAATACTTTTATAAATTCAACAACTTATATAAACAAAATTCATATACCTAGGTATGTACTTATTGATGATCCTTTAGTCATTGAGATCCATGCATTTAGTGATGCGTCTACTCATGCATATTCAGCATGTATTTATATAAAATCCATATCCAATAATAATAAAATTTCAGTTAACTTAGTAACAGCAAAGAGTAGAGTAGCACCACTAAAACCTGCAACAATACCAAGGCTAGAGTTGTGTGGTGCACTCCTGGCCGCAAGGTTAGCAGAAAAAGTAAAATGCTCATTCAGATTAAACATTAAAAGTTATACTTACTGGTGTGATTCAACCATTGTTCTTGCCTGGATAAAATCTTCTAAATGTCATTTACTAAAACCATTTGTGTTTAATAGAGTCCAAGAAATACTTAATGTATCAGAACCTACCTTATGGCGATATGTACCAACAAACTTGAATCCAGCTGATATTGGGTCACGCGGTGCAGAAGCTAAACAATTGGAAAATTGCAGTTTGTGGTGGTCAGGGCCCTCGTTTCTATTAGAGGATGAATCACATTGGCCAACTCAACCTAAAATGGCTAAGGAAGTTGAATTACCTGAATTTAAGATACAATGTCATTTATCATTACAACAAAATGATCATTTTACTTACCTTTCTGACTTCATAAAACGTTTTTCCAATTTAAGTAAATTACAAAGAATAATTGCTTATGTTAAAAGATTTATACATAATTACTTTAACCCAAATAATAAATATACTGCAAGTTTAAAGGTATTTGAGCTAAATTCATCTTTAAATTCATTATGTTACTTTGCGCAAAGAGAAAGTTTTGCCAAAGAGTTTAACTTATTAAAAAATAATCAGAGTTTACCTCATAAAAATAAATTATTAAATTTAAATCCATTTTTTGATACCCAAAGCAATTTAATGCGAGTAGGTGGCAGACTGTCAAATTCATTCTATGATTATGATGTGAAACACCCCATATTACTTCATTCATCACATCATATTGCAATTTTAATCTTTAAACATTATCATATTTTATCAATGCACTCTGGTCCGCAACTTTTATTATCTACCACAAGGCATAAATTTTGGGTCCTTGGAGGTCGAAATCTTGCACGGAAAATTGTTCATAAATGTGTGAAATGTTGCCGTTTTTCAGGGAAAACTAGACAGCCGATTATGGGTAATCTCCCTGAACAACGTATGCATGCTGAATTTCCGTTTTCAAACACTTCAGTAGATTATGCGGGACCAGTCATGATCTTGAACCGGAAGGGTAGAGGTAGCCGGTTGATAAAATCTTATCTATGCATATTTGTTTGCTTAGCCGTCAAAGCAGTACACTTGGAACTTGTGACCGATCTGAGCAGTGAGACCTTTTTAGCTGCCTTACATAGATTCATTGCTCGTCGAGGCAAGCCCGCCAACATTTTCTCGGACAACGGGACGAATTTTGTAGGCGCGTGTAATGATCTAGCAAAGTTTTTAAAAGAAAAGTCAGATTATATTATATCCAAGACTTCAGAAATGTCAATTAATTTTAATTTCACGCCACCATATACACCACATTTCAATGGTTTAGCTGAGAGTGCGGTAAAGTCTGTGAAACACCATTTAAAGCGAGTTGTTTCATCAGCAAATTTAACTTATGAAGGCATGAACACTGTTCTCACACAGATCGAGGCCATTCTGAACACTAGGCCTCTCACTCCCATGTCTTCAGATCCTTCAGATCTTATAGCTCTTACTCCATCTCATTTTTTGATTGGACGAACAATCATGACACTACCTTCTCCCCAAGTCAAGGAGAATGCTGCTCTACACACTCTCTCCCATTTTATGAGGATTCAACAGCTGAAGGCCCATTTTTGGACCAGATTTTATAAAGAGTACATAACTGAATTACAAAAGAGGCAAAAATGGAACACTCCAGGAGGACAACTACAACTCGGCGAGATGGTTGTGGTTAAAGATGACCGATTGCCTCCTAATCAATGGCTATTGGGGCGCGTTACTCGCCTTCACCCTGGCACCGATGGAGTCACCCGAGTAGCCGATGTGCTCACTACTTCGGGAACCCTGCGAAGAGCATTTAACCGATTGTGCCCTCTCCCAGTCACAGATCAGAGCCAGGTTCCTGGGGCGGCAAGATGTTTACGCCTGCATGTGTGCTGACGCTACAGCACACATTCAAAGACGTCGACGACGCGGCGACGTGAGCTCGCCGCGCTCCGCCGCCGCCGCGCCGCGCCCCGCTACCCCCCGCTGCCGCTGCACTCAGCCGCCGCGCGCCGCTAGCGCGGGCGGCCCCACTCGACAACAGACTGCAGGGGACGTCGGCCGACGCACACGCGCAAGCGCAGCGCACAGTGTCGGTCACAATTATAAATGTTATAATTAATTATTTAAATATTGTAATATACCAGTTGATTCAAGAACCGTCTCGTCTCCTCATTTTGCCACGACCATCGTTCCCAAACACGTACAAATTCCGAAAATAACTGGTTGGAAAATACGGTGCCGTTATCCGTAATAATGGTCATAGGTAACCCGTGATGAGTACAAAATCGTAGCAATGCTTGTAAAATACTTATAGCAGTGCCATCACGTAGATAATATGCCTGACCGTACTTCGTAAATACATCTATGAATGTTATATACTTTTCATTTTGGACTGTAAATAGGTCCATATGAACAATCTCTAAAGGTTTTGTGGCTGGGGGTACTACATTAAATTGTGGTCGTATTGGGTTCCTGTCTTTCAATGTGCACTCGTTGATAAATTTAGTGATTTGGTCTTTCATTTTGGGCCAGTAGTATCTTTGTGAGAGTGCTAGATAACACTCATTTATTCCCCGGTGGTTCGTCTTCCCGTCATGGTAATGTCGTATAATGTCTTGTTGTCTGAGATACTCTTTAACATTTTCGAGCTCGACCTTGGTTAACACTAAGTTAAGGGATGAACTTTTGAAAGTCTTCTGTATGATGGGAATAATGGAATACATTTTTAAGGGTGGATGTATTATCAATGCTGTTTTGACTTTCGGATTAACGTATTCCTTAATGGCACTTATAACGTCTTGTTCTAAGTTTGACTCTGATAATTGGATTGCTATTCGAGTATGATTCTCAAAGGGTTTTGTCACAGTAGGTCGTCGTTTTATGTCTCCTACTACAGTCAGATAAATTTGTCGATGGAATTTATTAAGTGGTTCGTTTGTAATGGGCACTTCCAGAATGGGGTGTTCATTACTAGTATGTACGGTGTCAGTCGTCGAATTTGTCGGTCTTTGAGGTCGTGTTGTCTCGGAGGGATTGTTAATCATTGAGCTAATTTCTTTAAGGTTTTCTATAACCGAATTAATTTCGTCAATTTCCCCAGTATGGATCTCAACACGAGAAAGAGCATCGGCGTTAGTATTGGATTTTCCTTTCTTGTATACTATTGAGAAGTCATATTCGCTGAGTCGTAGTCGCCATCTAGTCATTCGTGAGTTTGGGTCTTTTAAGTTCATCATCCACTGTAGTGGCTTGTGGTCAGTCAATATTTTAAACTTTCTACCGAATAAGTAGGGTCTAAAATATTTTGTAGCCCAAACTATAGCAAGTAATTCTTTTTCTATTGTGCTATAATTTAGTTCACTCTCATTAAGTGTTCGAGAAGCGTAACAGACGGGTTTGTCAGAACCTATTGGTCCTTGTGATAGTTCTGCTCCAATAGCGAAGTTTGAAGCGTCTGTTGTGAGATTAAATTCTTTGGTAAAGTCTGGGTATTGTAAAATCGGGTCGTTGGTTAGTAGGGTTTTACATTGTTCGAAAGCGTTTACATATTCAGGGCTAAGGGTTATTTTGTTGCCCTTTTTCAAGCATTGTGTAAGGGGCTTTGTAATTCGTGCGAAGTCGGGAATAAATTTTCGGTAATAACCGAGAAGACCTAGAAATTGCTTAATTTCTTTAGGGGTCTTGGGAATCGGATATTTTTTAATAGCAAAAATCTTGTCAGGGTTAGGCTTGATACCGTCTCTACTTATAATGTGACCAAGATAAGCAGTTTCGAGCTTCAAGAATTCGGACTTGTCCATTTGAATTTTGAAGTTACTTTCCCTAAGTCTTTGGAAAACTCGTTCCAGGTTTTCCAGGTGTTCCTGCAAGGATGTTACTATATACTATAATGTCATCAAGGTACACAAGGCAGATGTTATTTTGGAGACCTCTTAGGACATTGTCCATTACTCTCTGGAAAGTGGATGGTGAGTTTTTTAATCCCATAGGCATTCTAAAGGAATTCAAAATGTCCATGTTCTACGTTGAATGCGGTCTTTGATATGTCTTGGGGATCCATCTCGACCTGGTAAAAAACCACTTGCCAAATCTAAAGTGGTGAAGTATTGGCACTTACCCAGCTTGTCAAGTACGTCATTTATGTTCGGTATCGGGTATTTGTCGTCAATAGTCTTTTCATTTACCTTTCTAAAGTCAACTACGAGACGCCACTTCTGCTTTCTAGAAGCGTCGATTTTCTTTGGCACTACCCATATGGGTGAGCTCCATGCAGAATCAGATGGTCTTATGATTCCCTGATCTAACATTTTTGTAATTTGATCTCTAACTTCCTGACGATGGAACGAAGGGGTATCTCGATAACTTTTAGTATACAACGTTGATAAAAGCGAGAGGCATTAAATGAAACCACATATACTATAAGTGCCTACTGCTAATCCGAAACTATTAAAAAAAAGTTTTCAAGAAGTATAACGAAAAAAACTTTTTTCAAAGAACTTAAATAGCTTTATTATTAACTTAAAATGTAAACACCCTTAATAAAAATTTACACTGACGTACGGTGACCTGCATAACAAAACGGCAACATCGCATTTGTACCTATCGCATAGCGCGTGCGGCGGGCTCACAACACAGCAGAGCGGCCGGGTTTGATGTAGACGATAATGTAAACAAGAAGTGGTGTAGGTATCGTTGGAAAGTATGATCAATGATCATAATAAACAATAATAATTCATTGTTATACTTACACATTAAATCTTCAATTGTTGGAAATGTCCGCCGTTTGCATTAATACACAAGTTATAACGGACGTATAATATTGTTATTTAATCGTGCAAATCTCTGTTTGTTGAATTTTTTAATTTATGAAACGCTAAAATAATTCGGTTTTTAAGTTCCTCTACGGTATTCACGTCTGTTGCATACACTTCACCTTTCACAAAACCCCACAAAAAAAAGTCCATCGGAGTGAGATCCGGGGACCTTGGTGGCCATCGTACTGGTCCAAATCGACCAATCCACTGCTGTCCAAACATTTCGGTGAGTCGTTCTCTAGAAGACAACACTGAATGTGGGGGAGCTCCGTCCAATTGGTAATAAATTCCGATGATTGGCTAATGGTAGTTCGTCGGTATATTCAGCAACGGGGCCGGATAATATTTCCAAAAATTTTGCCGCGTTTAGGGTGCCGTCAATAAAAACAGGGCCAATAATTTGGTCTCTGTGAATACCAGCCCACACATTAACAGAGAAGCGGGTACTGATGCTCTGACTCCCGAATCATGCGTGGATTTTCCACACTCCAGTATTTGAGATTTTGTCGGTTCCATATGCCATTGCGTGTAAATGTACTCTCGTCGGTCCACATAACATTTAGTAAAAAATTCCGGTCATCGGTAACTTTGTCAAGTATCCATTGACAGTAAGTATGCCTGATTGGCAAATCCCTCGTTAAAAGGGCTTGAACTTTTTTAAATTTGTACGGTTTACGTTTATTTCTTTTTAAAATATTATGCACGGTCCTATGGCAAACTCTAAACTGGCGTGCGGCTCTATGCAGACTCGATGTAGGGTTGCGATCAAAATAATCAAGAATTTGTTGCTCGCGTGCAGTAGGTAGCTGTTGCAGTGGTACTCCCTCCTGATGCGCTACTAATGGTTTATTTTCCCGTGCCCGTTGTACTGCCAATACTATGGTGCGAGGGTTCCTAGGGCACGTGCGGGTGTCTCCATACCTTTCTCGGTATGTTCGCAGAGCTAGAGCCGCGTTTCCTTGGGATTCCCCGTAAATTAAAATCATGTCAGTGTATTCTGAAGCAGTGTATGTAGCACGAGGCATTATGAATGTCTTACGTACCTAATTTACAAAATTATTAAAAACTGCACACACAACTAAACTTAAACTAACTTGTCCTGTCACAACATAAATCACTATCTTAGAATAAGAAGTTTGGTGTCCTATCACAATAAAAACTTAACAATATTAGAGAATATTGAAAACCGGACGCGTGAGCGACAATAATTTGTGCTTAATTGCGTAACGTGCACCCCGGAAGCGACGCGTCTTCGCACTAAACAATGTAACCTACTTATCCGAGTCACCGCCGCCGTCGCCCGCGCAATAGCAACAGACTGATCTATTTCTATTTCTGTTACGTTTATTACATTAGAGTGAGATGACCGTGATCTGTACTTTCTTAGGAAATATTTGGTAATAGTGCACTTGTTTGTATTGCAAACTTACGATGCGGAGCGGCAACGTCGCGTGAATTTTGTTGTTTTGCGGTGAATGACTCTTAGATAACTATGCCTATAAAACTTAGTCACCTAATCAGGAAGATACAGCATGTTCAAACTAAAAAAAAACTAAAAAATATCCTGTGACTAAACTATTGCTTACATTGATTTGATTTTTGTTGTGTAGCCTTATAATGATATACAGAATATGTGGTTTCATTTAATGCATCTCGCTTTTATCAACGTTGTATACGGGAACTTCATCAGTAGTTCTTATACGGTGTTTAATTTTATTCGTGAAAGTAAGGGGTTCCCCGTCTAGGTAGAATACATCTGCATATCGAGAGCAAAGTCTTAAAAGATTAGCTTTTTCCTCCTCATTGAGGTGATCAGTACGTAATCGTGATAAAACATTGTCAACGCGATGTGATTGTTCGTCTTGCATGCAATTGATATTGAATATTTCACCTGAAGCTGGCCGATCAAGATAAAAAATTATATCATTAGGTGTTGGGTTCTCTAATTCTATAATTCCACGGCCATTTTTTACAGTGGTAATGCATTCGCGGATAATGCAGTTACAAAACATTTGTTCACTTATTAGGGCTTCGCCTTCCGGGGCGTCTATAGGTATACTTACTAATTTAGAGGACCTAGCAGGTACCATATCTTCGTATAATTAATTATATAGCCTAATAGGGTTGGTTGCAAACTTAGTTACTAGTAAAAAATCTTTTAAATCTATTTTAGCCTCCCACTTAGACAATAAGTCTAAACCAATCAGTCCATCAAAATAATCGTGGAAATGGTATATAAATAATTTGATATCCTGGGGCTCATTAAATTCCTTAAAACACGGTAATCTAATTTAATGGTCATTTCTACTGACGCCGTGTACGTTCGTTATTTCAAAAGGATCGTAGTTAACCGAGTAATTAGAAAAGTATTTTTGAACTGCCTTGGGGCTAATGAATGATTGATTAGCACCGGTATCAATCAGGAATTTTAATGGGGGATAAGAAAATTCTATAAATGGTAATTGTCTTTGGTACTGTAGATTAATATCTATCCTTGTTCGTTTGATGGTTTGGTCGATTGAAAAATCCTGACTCTCATATTCATAGCTAGGGCCTGGTTGAGGTTCTGCCTCGCTTGTTTCGTAAGGTATGTCGTAACAAGTCGTATTAGTGTCATAGTCGTAAGGGTTGTTATAATAGTCAGTATAATACTCGTACCCTGGTTCGGAATAATAGTCAACAGAATTATACGAGTCGTCTGAGTAGAATTCGTTAACGTTTAATTCGCGAGTTTTGAAGTAATTATTCGGTGGCGGATTCCCGGATTTACGCCAGTCATGTCCTGTCATTATTGGTAGAGTTTTCGGGGTGAAATGTTGTACTCCACTCATTGGTTTTACAATTTGATTGGGTGGTGGATTACGTGGTGGTAAGCGAAAAACGTTACTCTGAGGATGGTAATTTGGTGGCGGTGCTCGGAACATCTGTTGAGTTTTAGTAGGCATTGCGATTATGATATTGTTGGTTAGCCCAACAATATCATAATCGCATGCCTACTAAAACTCAACAGATGTTCCGAGCACCGCCACCAAATTACCCATCCTCAGAGTAACGTTTTTCGCTTACCACCACGTAATCCACCTTTTAAATTTAATGTGCCTAAGCACATTAAATTTAAAAGGTTGAGGTGGTGGTTGATGACTACGTTGTCCCATTGGAGTTGGCCAGTTAGGCATCGGACGGTCTATGAATACCTAATGTATTAAATGGCGCCGCAGGGGGCGGTTGCGTCCAAGCAGGCATTTTAGGAGAGCTGTGAGCCTTCGAAGACTCATTGCGCTGCTGTAAATATATGACATTTTGCTCCTCTTGCACATATTCAAGAGCTTTCTCGATGGTCTCAGGACGCATACACCTTATACGTGAACCTAAAGGTTCTTTTAAACCCACGCACAAAAGCCTGCACAGTCACTTTCTTATAGAGCACCCGTTTAGCTTCAATAGTTGTTGGTACAGTCTCATGCAATGTTACATACGTCCATTATAGTACTGAATAAGGTTCGGCATTGTTCATAGAACTCTTGAGGAGTCTTATTACCTTGTGAAGTTAATGAGAGGTCATTATACAAAGCCGTTTCGTCGCGCTGATCTGAAAAGTTGTTAATTAATGATGATCTAATGCCTACCCAAGTTTCAGGGATGCCATTTGCATTTATGGTGGATGCAGCTGTCCCGGTGACCTTATTCAAAATGCCGTTTAACAAACATAGATTTCCTAATTCGCTCCCCGGCTCAGAGCTCGCATATTGTTCTACTAGTTTATCACATATTTGTATAAATCTTGTTAATACATTGGGGTTGCCATCGAATTTGTGGCACAAGTCGCAAAGCCTTGAAAATTATGTCGGGATCGTGAGGCATTTTTATGCTAAATAATCTATCTAAACCTAACTCTAAGTCTGAACTATCTAAGTCTCTATTAATGTCTATAATATTCCAGCGAGCCTGGCGTGATGCAGGTTCCCGGTTATAAAACTTTTCGTGACGAAAAATTTTTGGGGATTAAACTAATTAGGAATAGATAGGAAGCAACACGAGAACAAATCAAGTGTACTTACATAACGTCCCATTAGTAGAACAATGTTTTATCTGCAAAATGTCTACTTTTCAGTAGAGCGATTTGAAGTTTTGCGCGTGCATTATTTGGCTTAACTCTTTAATGGAAGACGTTAGCCATTTCATATTTTTACAATGTACATAGACATAAATACAGCTTTTATTGTTATAATTATTTATTCTTAAAACTACTCCTGTGCGTAGATAGTGTGTCGCATGTGCATACATAACATTGTACTGCCAACAAAAACCGTTCAAGAGCTGTCTTTTGAGCACATGGAACGTTATTTGACCAAATTAGTCACGTTATATCTGCATATGAAACAATATTTTACGGAATTCCAAAATTATGTCAATGTCTTTCGTGAAGATGATTTATATAATACTAGCTTCTCGGCGTGGCTCCGCTCGTGTTAAGTAGGTATAAACGTAAGTAATGACGTGAATTTTACAAGTAATGAATTTTCTACACACTTGTCTTGTTTAGTCGTACTTACCAATTTATCTTTTAAACAAAGGAAAGCAATGAGTTGGCAAGTTATTCTTTAATATAATCTGTATAAAATTTAACAAATTAAGCTGTAAAATAAAAAGTAAACATTGAGGAATGTAGGTACTAATTTAAAAAAATCTAAAATCACAATAAAATCTAGCTTCAGTTCAGCGTGTTTCAGTTAGCATAATATCACATTTATTTTCTTAAACATAATATTATTATTTATATCTCTTTTAATTCACGGGCTACCTTCAGGGTAAGAAAACCCGGTCCTTTTTAAAGGCTTACACGGGGACACAGGTCCAACATGCAGAGAAGGCCTCTGCATGTTGTTAAGAACTTTAATCTAAAATGTGATGGGGCATCTACCAAGGGCTATCCACCCCTGCTCTATGGAAGAACAGATATGGACGGCCCAAGGTAGCTACAAGACTATTGTAAATTATAGAAATAAAACTAATTTGGGCTATTGATAGGATTTGTTAAACGTAAATGTTTCCTTCTCTATGAAAAACTATGGCACCTGCCTTTCAATACATGGTAATGCAATAAAATTGGCAGGCGGTGACTCGCCGGCTCAAAGATGGGCCCCCTATTATACCGCCACGATAGGCAGCAGGTGGGCAACACCAGAGAGTAAGGCTAGGGGTGTAGAGAGGTGCGACACCGATTTCGCCATCGCGGATCATAGACCCGGAGCTGGTTTCCTTGTTATTACGTCTTTAGACACTTCCACCCCCGAGCGTATAGCTCTAGCGACCCCTCTCTAGCCAGCCAGTTAAGGCAAGAAAGAGCTGGGAGTCCTCATAAAGAGCGACCCCCCGGGGCATTCAGGTTGCGTTGTGTCGCCACTCTCAAACAGCTCGCCACACGTGACAAGAATAACATTCTACACATCCACAATTATCGCGACAGCGTTTTTTGGATTGGCGTGGTATTGCAAGTTCAGAAACAGAGCTATGTGAACAATAAAATGATTGACTTTGGGCTGATGGAGCGGGAGATGCCATCACAGTATTCTCAGTGTTGGACCGAGTTGGACAAGATTGAGCAATGGGGATATGGGAGCATCTTGTGGCTTCATAGAATTAGACGGATTAGGACCTTCTGACGAAGGTTCTTCGATAGCTTGCACTTGTGATTGGAGTGGTATGGCAGTATTAGAAACGGAGCGATCTATACAATGAAGCGATTGACTTTGATCAGAAAGAGCGTGTAATGCCTTCACAGTACTCTCAGTGTTGAACTGACTTGAGCAAGATTCAATGACGGGTGCATTCTGTTGCGTCACTGAATTAGGTGGATCATGATCTTCCTCTGAAGAATATTCTTCCATAATTTGCAGTTTCATCCAATACTTTTTGCCAATATTATTTAAATACCTTTGTCTTGAATGTTTCACTGGCGGGTGGCGTTTTTTTAGCCGACTGCTGGGGAATATGATTTCATCACAACTTGTGTCATGTTCAATTGACTGTTCTGAATATATTGGACAAAAATCATTATAACACTTTGTGTGATACGGGGGTGGTACAATATTTAACATAAAATTTTTTGATACTATACTTGTAATCATTGCTATACTGACAGCAGGTGATGTTTCATAACTGGATGCAGATTGAAGTTGGAACGGAGTTACTGGACGCAGTTCAGTAAGAGTCGTTAATTGATCCGCTGATCCATCACGACAAGTAGAATCGTCAGGAACATCACTTGATGTGTCATCCCAAAAGGGTAGCATGTTGCTTTTCTTAGCAAATGTAAAAAAAAAATCGTTTACAAATGTACAGACGGCTACCGTTCAACCTGTCTAGAACCAGTGTCAGCTGGTCTCGCGTTTGGTTGTATTATGAAACCTTCGCGCAGCCAGCTTAGACTGATCATGTTTAGCACACACGGCTGTGTGTACTATGAAGTTAGACCTAGTTTTTTTTAAACGACATTAGAATTTTAAAATTTATTGTTATTTATGTACATTTAGGTGAAAATTAGTTATTAAGAATAGCTGTGTACGATTAAAAGTGTATTTAATAATTTTATAACCGTTTTAGATTTCGAATAATGTTTTACGAAAAACTAATTAACAGAAAAAAGTAGCATAAGCGCTTACGACGCACACTTTAAAAAATAATTTGGTCGAATAATGTTTCATGTGTACATACTGACGAAAAGAAGATATAATTATGCGTAGTATAATATAATATGTGCATAAGAAACTACAAAATTAGGGAAAAAAATAAATATGTTTTATCGTATATTAACATGTTAAGAAACTTATCAGTAAAGTATTGTAGTGGATTACACTTAAGTTTAATACGACGCGGCAACTTGGTAGAATAATGTTTTATGTGATCTTAAATACTGTCTACTGTGTCTGTGTACTGTCGAATAATGTGCGTTGTTGAGAAGGAACGCCAGAGGAACGCCAGAGCGGGACGGAGATTATCGCTTCATGTGTTCGTACGACGTTATTTTAGGTATGCCGCGTGGCAAAAACTTTATTCGAACTTTATAACTCTTAAAATAATGAATGAAAATTATAAAAAAATATATCATTGGATAGCTTACGTCATTACGATTACGAATTTATCATAATATCATTTTTGTTATATGTGATGATAAAACATTATTCTACTAATGGGACGATAAGTTTCATATCGGCCTTTTCTCTACGAATCGATGTCTGGATTCTCCACCTGGCTCCGCAGCTTCTCCGTAAATTCAGGATACTCGTGATGTGGCTTGAAAGCCGCCCGGGCGACTCGCGAACGCGAATATCGATATGAGATGACTCTAAGGCTGCCTGTCCACCGGAGCGGAGCTAGGCTGCGGAGCGGAGAAACCGAGAAATATTAACCAATGGCTTGCAAGGAGCGGAGATTTTGTACAATCCTATTGGTTAATATATCTGAGTTTCTCCGCTCCGCAGCCTAGCTCCGCTCCGGTGGACGGGCAGCCTAATGCTCGCGAACCGGCCCGCGAGTATCCTACCGACTGCGCCAATTACGTAAACTGCAGACGGCAGATAGAAAAAAAACCAAAATGATTTTAAATACTAATTTATTATACAGGGTGTTTGGAAGATCGATGCAAAGCCGCGAAGGGGAGCTAGTATAGACTATTTAGAACCATTTGAACCGAACTTATGTTAGGCGAAGTGAGACTATTTTTTTTTTAACAAACTTTAACGATTTTTGTTGAAAAATCTTAAGTTTTGTAATTATTATCTAATAATCGGCCATTTTGAAGGCAAATCATTTATTTTTTATTTTATTTAATTTAATTAATGTGTAAACTTTCTAATAAAACATGATTAAGGCATCTGTGTAATGAGACAATTTTTTTACAGATATTTGAAGTCAGTGATTTATTTTAAGATTACAGAAAACTGATTTTTGATGGCATTAAAAAAAAAACACTGATGGTGCTTTTTTCGTTCAAACATTTTTTTAAATATGCCTGGTTATTGTTCTTTCTTTTGAGGTATCAACTATGTGGATAGCTCGCAAATTATTGAAATTAAGAGCAACAAACCAAATTGAGAGAGAAAATTAAAATTTATAGGCGGAATAATTAAAACAAAATTTTAATTAAAATCATTTATTTTTCGTGTTCAAAATGTCGGGCCCGTCTTCTCACTTCTGTTGTCGTTATTTTTCACTTCATCTCCACTTTCATCGTCGCGAACGCTGAATTAATTCTGTCAATTAATTCTTCTTTTGTGTTTATTTCCACATTTGTGTATACCAGTTCCTTAGCCTGACCCCACACGTAAAAGTCAAGCGGAGTCAGGTCGGGTGAACGGGCGGGCCAAGGGATGGGCCCATCTCTGCCGATCCAGCTATTGGGGAAGCAATTATTCAAGTGCTCCCGTACATTTACTATCCAATGCGCTGGACAACCATCTTGTTGGAAAATGACTTCTCGGTCTCTAACGAATATCGGGGCCCCGGATTCCTCTACAAGCTCTGGAAGATCATTTTGCAAGAATTCTAAATAATTATTTCCATTCAAGTTATCTGGTAAATAATGGGGCCCAATCAATGTTCTGCCAATAACTCCGGCCCACACGTTGACCGAGAATTTCCTTTGGAATGATTTTTGCTTTTTCCAATGTGGATTATCATGTTTCTCAGCCCATTGATGAAGATTATGGAAATTAGTGATGCTTTCCCTTGAAAATTTACTTTCATCTGTCCACAAGATTGACTTCAGGAACCATGCATCTTCAATGTCTGCATTGAGAAGAAAACGACAAAACTGAATCCTTCTCTGAGGATCTCACTCTTCAAGGCCTTGAACACCCGTGCCGTGAAATGGGTACCTATTTGTTATTTTGGTGCATTGTATTCCACACCTTCAATGAGAAATGTTTAAATTTCGAGCTACTTTTCTGGTGCTAGTATTTGGATCAGCTCGAAACGCCGCCAAGATAATTATCTTCCTCGATGTCAGTATTATGTCTACCTGGATTGACTCCAGGTTCCACACGGTGTATCCCATCTTCAGCAAGCCGACGAAATGTGTTGTAAAACACTCTCACATTCGGTACTCTGCGATTAGGATAGCGTTCTTGGTACATCCGTCGTGCTAAAGATCCATTGCCGTCTGCTCTGCCATACATAAAAACGATGTCAGCATATTCTTCGTTCGAGAAAGTAGCCATAGTCACTTCTCAAATACAGAAATGGCTTTATTGCGCACTAAACGTCCACTTAAAACAAAAATTGAGGAGTCCAAAATGAACACGTGCAGGAGGCAAAGGGCTACAACTGAATACGGTGAATTGTCACGAATTGGGAGATAACGTCTAGTCACAAGCGTAGTTGATACTCGACTAGTTAGCGTGCCTTCAAAAAACAGGTAGTTACTGACCCTGACAAAAGGAACACGACGCTATTGTTTTATCAATAAAGTAGTTTTTGTTGTGAAATGTACCGCGCTACCTGAACAGAACAAGTTTATTGCCATCTCATTTCCTGGCCTTTGTTAGAAGAGTCCCCTCAATCTTTCGAACGAGCACGTCACCCGACTTGTCTCTGCTTGACTTTTACGTGTGGGGTCGGGCCAAGGAACTGGTATACACAAATGTGGAAATAAATACAAAAGAAGAATGAATTAAGAGAATTAATTCAGCATTTGCAACGATGAAAGTGGCGATGAAGTTGAAAATAACGACAACAGAAGTGAGAAGACGGGCCCGTGCTTGTGTTAGAAATCGCGGCGGACATTTTGAACACGAAAAATAAATGATTTTAATTAAAATTTTGTTTTAATTATTCCGCCTATAAATTTTAATTTTCTCTCTCAATTTGGTTTGTTGCTCTTAATTTCAATAATTTGCGAGCTATCCACATAGTTGATACCTCAAAAAGAAAGAACAATAACCAGGCATATTTAAAAAAATGTTTGAACGAAAAAAAGCACCATCAGTGTTTTTTTTTTAATGCCATCAAAAATCAGTTTTCTGTAATCTTAAAATAAATCACTGACTTCAAATATCTGTAAAAAAATTGTCTCATTACACAGATGCCTTAATCATGTTTTATTAGAAAGTTTACACATTAATTAAATAAAATAAAATAAAAAATAAATGATTTGCCTACAAAATGGCCGATTATTAGATAATAATTACAAAACTTAAGATTTTTCAACAAAAATCGTTAAAAGTTTGTTAAAAAAAAAATAGTCTCACTTCGCCTAACATAAGTTCGGTTTCAAATGGTTCTAAATAGTCTATACTAGCTCCCCCTTCGCGGCTTTGCATCGATCTTCCAAAACACCCTGTATAAAAAGAATTACAATTAAATATGCGTGAAACCTACTCGATGTTAGATATAGGAATGCAATATTAATTTTATTAATAACTAATTACAAATTTCGCTACATCAGCGGCTCGTGGCGATTTACATCATTCACACAGTTTTTATGCACCTGCGCGGACAACAAACAGGAAATGCAGCGTCGACGATATCCATTAGGTGCTAGTACTTAACAAGTGTCATAAAAAGTTTATTAGAAGACACAAAAAGAAAATATATTCAAGAGGGTGAAGAGTGTAGGACACAAGCTTTTGAATTTGGGGATCATAAAGTGTTTCCCATATTTGATCCCCCACACCTCTTAAAGGGAATGCGAAACAATTTATTACAAAAAGACTTAAAATTTACCCAAGATGGCAAGACAAAGATTGCAAAATGGGAACATTTAGGGCTGTTGTTAAACCTAGATGTGGGTGATGATGAAATTAGACTCGTTAACAAATTAACAGAATATCATGTAAATAAAGAAAAAATACCAATTATGAAGGTGAAATATGCTGCACAGGTGTTCAGTCAAAGGGTATCATCAGCAATAAGATTCTTAGCAAGTAAGCATGAACTTCTTTCTTCTTCTTAATATTTTCTTTATTAAATAGCACACATTAAAATATTTTGAGTACTGTGTGTAATTGTGTGTGTAATTTAATAAATAAATAAGGCTATACAATTTTATGAATAAAAAAGATAATCTAGTAAAACATAATAATGTACTTTGTAACATTGAATGCTAACTAGTAGTAAAAGCAAACCCTACTAAGTCGAGTAGGTAACTAGTAAAAGTAATTATGTAGATATTTATTTAATAATTATTAATATGATCTTATTATTGTTTCAGAACACAAGCTTCTTACGGAAGAGTGTGAAGATACTGCTGATCTTCTATTAATTATGGATAAATTATTTGATTCTTTTAATGGACATAGTTATAGTGGTGGTGCAAAAATTTTCAAGGGGTGTTTAAAAAATAATTCTCCCCATTTTAAATTATGGAATGAACTTCTGCCCATACTCGATTCAATGTCGTTTAGAGTGAATAAAAAAAGGCGAGATGGTACAGAAGAAATAAAATTCGAAAAAGTACCATTTCTCAAAAATTTGATTCACAACATTAAAACTTTTAAAGAAATGTGGGAGTTTTTAAGGGTTAAACACTCAGTAACGAGCCTCTTACCAAGAAATTTCAACCAAGACCCCCTTGAAAACTTTTTTTTGCAACATAAGAAGTCATGGTCTACGAAACATTAATCCGTCGTGCAATTTATAAGTGCCTATAAAACATTATTGTTAAATAATTTGAATTCTCCACACTCCATAAGTGCCAACTGTGAAAAAGATGAAAATCAATCACTGCTTGCGACAGCTTTCACTGATTTACTAACGGACAAGCCAAATAATGAAATGCAATCAGTTAATAATGAGTTTCAAATAGATTCGTTGATTAATACATTAAACCAAATAAAATGGAATGACTCGATTTTGCATGCTGAATCAAAAAAATATGTTGTAGGTTACATTATCAAAAAAACGAAATGTAAAATGTTTAAAAAATGTGTAACCTGCAACAACGATTTAAGAAGACAATCGGTTGATTTAGAATCATTCAATTATGAAATGGACTACACAAAAAAATCGTTATTTAATGCATGCGATGATTTCATAAAATTATTAAATGAAATGTATTATGTTATTGTTGCATGCCTTCGTGATTCACCAGAAATAATATTATTGAAAGATAAAACGAATTTTTTCATTAACTGCCAGTGTGATTTTACAATGATTACTTGTGCTGAACATAAATTAAAATTAATTAATTATACAACGTTGATAAAAGCGAGAGGCATTAAATGAAACCACATATTCTGTATATCATTATAAGGCTACACAACAAAAATCAAATCAATGTAAGCAATAGTTTAGTCACAGGATATTTTTTTTTTAGTTTGAACATGCTGTATCTTCCTGATTAGGTGACTAAGTTTTATAGGCATAGTTATCTAAGAGTCATTCACCGCAAAACAACAAAATTCACGCGACGTTGCCGCTCCGCATCGTAAGTTTGCAATACAAACAAGTGCACTATTACCAAATATTTCCTTAAAAGAAAGTACAGATCACGGTCATCTCACTCTAATGTAATAAGCGTAACAGAAATAGAAATAGATCAGTCTGTTGCTATTGCGCGGGCGACGGCGGCGGTGACTCGGATAAGTACGTCAAGGACACGATTTTTACATTGTTTAGTGCGAAGACGCGTCGCTTCCGGGGTGCCGACGTTACGCAATTAAGCACAAATTATTGTCGCTCACGCGTCCGGTTTTCAATATTCTCTAATATTGTTAAGTTTTTATTGTGATAGGACACCAAACATCTTATTCTAAGATAGTGATTTATGTTGTGACAGGACAAGTTAGTTTAAGTTTAGTTGTGTGTGCAGTTTTTAATAATTTTGTAATTGAATTTATGGTACCAATTGGACGGAGCTCCCCCACATTCAGTGTTGTCTTCTAGAGAACGACTCACCGAAATGTTTGGACAGCAGTGGATTGGTCGATTTGGACCAGTACGATGGCCACCAAGGTCCCCGGATCTCACTCCGATGGACTTTTTTTTGTGGGGTTTTGTGAAAGGTGAAGTGTATGCAACAGACGTGAATACCGTAGAGGAACTTAAAAACCGAATTATTTTAGCGTTTCATAAATTAAAAAATTCAACAAACAGAGATTTTATTGCACGATTAAATAACAATATTATACGTCGTTATAACTTGTGTATTAATGCAAACGGCGGACATTTCCAACAATTGAAGATTTAATGTGTAAGTATAACAATGAATTATTATTGTTTATTATGATCATTGATCATACTTTCCAACGATACCTACACCACTTGTTTACATTATCGTCTACATCAAACCCGGCCGCTCTGCTGTGTGTGAGCCCGCCGCACGCGCTATGCGGTAGGTACAAATGCGATGTTGCCGTTTTGTTACGCAGGTCACCGCACGTCAGTGTAAATTTTTATTAAGGGTGTTTACATTTTAAGTTAATAATTAAGCTATTTAAGTTCTTTGAAAAAAGTTTTTTCGTATACTTCTTGAAAACTTTTTTTTAATAGTTTCGGATTAGCAGTAGGCACTTATAGTATATGTGGTTTCATTTAATGCCTCTCGCTTTTATCAACGTTGTATAATTGATCTTTCAATAAATTTAATAATTCACAGTTGGTGGCAAAGGAGTTAATAGAATAATTAACGGGAAAATAACAAATTTTGATAAAAATGATGAAATTAAATTGCAGGCATTTAATTATTATAATACCCATAGAAAAAGAAATAAAAAATATTAAAAATCTATTCTTCTTTTATGTAATATTTGTACATGTAATTCACGAAATGAAAATTTTCTTTGTGTTGTTGTTAAATTTTCGTTATATTTGTAATATGACAGTCCATAGATAAAAATAAAATACGATATTCTAAAAAAACATATACTGAAATCAGTCATTAAAATAATTTAATTCGTCATCATTGTGGTTTCAAGTACGTATATTTTACTTTCAATAAACCTAAGAACATTTTAGTTTCGGTAAGTTACATGTACGCATTCGCCTTACCCTCACAAGACTTAAAACTTGTAAAATTGTAAATTGAATTTAATAATACACTTGAGAGCAATAAAATCGCACATCTTGACTTTTTTGTATGAGGAAGCTTTTTTAAATGAATCTAAATAAATATAAAAAAAATACACACACTATTTTGAAAGCCTACCTCATTATCTTTCTAATGATGCCAAATACAGTGTAAAAAAATACCCATATAAGGTTTTATGGCACAAAATCCCACAAACGGGTAGAGTTACGTAATGATGCTTGAGAAATAATGAAAATTTAAACCCAAATGTTTAATCAAATTGTTTATTAATAAGGTGTATTCCCTCCCCTAGCCTTAATTACAGCTCTTAATCGATTTTTCATGGACCGTATTAATTTTTACCATGAAATCTTGTGGTATAGCATTCCACTCCTCTTCAATGGCATATTGAAGATCTCGAAGGCACGTAGGAGCCGGGCTTCTTCCTCGAACTCTTCGTTTCAGCTCGTCCCAGACATGCTCAATCGGATTGAGATCAGGACTACGAGCCGGCCACTCCATCGCGGTAATTCCAACGTCTTCCATGTAGTCGCAAACTGTTCTAGCGACATGCGGTCTGGCGTTGTCGTGCATGAGGAGAAAGTCTTCTCCCATAAGCCATGCAAGCGGCCTCACATGTCCTTCGAGCACTTCTTCGACATATCGTGCAGCCGTCAAACCTCTCGATCTCGGGCCGGTATTCGCCCCAGTGATGAATAGAATGTCAGTTTTAGTGTCCAACATTATGCCACCCCAAAACATACACGATCCACCGCCAAAAGCCACGCGTTCGCTTATGCAGCATTGTGAAAATCTCTCTGATGACCTTCGGTAGATCCTAGAGCGTCCATCATGACCATGTAATGTCATTCTGCACTCATCAGAGAACATAACAGACCGCCATTGGTCATACGTCCAATTTAAATGTTCCCTGGCAAATTGTAGTCGGGCTTGTCGGTGAGCTGTGGTCAATTTGGGACCATTTGCTGGGCGATGTGAAGTCAGCCGTGCTTCACCAAGTCTTCTTCTGACTGTCCACCGACTTATACTAACATTGCGAACTTCTCGAAGCTCTTGTCCCAGTTGAACCGCATTCAGTTGCCGATTTCTTAAAGACCTCGAAACAAGAAAACGGTCATCACGCTCTGATGTTCTGCGTCGCCGGCCAGATCCTGGTCGCCGAATGTACCCACCGGTCTCTTGAAACCTCTGGTACACACGACGAACAGAGTAGCGGCTCAAATTTAGTCGTTGAGCAACTTCACTTTGATTATGGCCTGCTTCGAGCAAGGCTACAACTTGAGCGGCTTCTGCAGGCGTGGTATCCATATTTTTCTGTATGCTTCCAGGAGAGATGTTATCACGTTGACCTTCGGTATGCAACTGATAAGAAATTCAAAAAAACCGACCCTTTTATACTGCGGGTAAGGGGTGCAAGTAGTGACCATGCTATCTTGTGAATTTTGCTAATTTGGTGTACAGCTGATTTCTGTAAGTTACGTAAAGGTCAATGATTTTAATTTCGTGTTTTTTTAAAGCTAAGTTTGTATTCTTTAATATTCTTTAATGATTTGTACTCAATAACTTTAGATTCAAGAAAAAAATCAATAATACACCAAATTATAAGGGGTGTGCGATTTTATTGCTCTCAAGTGTATATTACCATTGCATCGTGAACCGTAATCTGTACAGTTATTAAAAT
The DNA here is from genome assembly GCA_941860345.1 of Chrysodeixis includens. Lineage (NCBI taxonomy): Eukaryota > Metazoa > Arthropoda > Insecta > Lepidoptera > Noctuidae > Chrysodeixis > Chrysodeixis includens. The sequence continues at coordinate 144,695 of CALNXA010000006.1, forward strand.
AATGACAATGGCAATGTGTTATTATTCGATTTACAATTTTACAAGTACCTATCAGTATTTAAATAACTAATTATTTAAAAGCGCCATCTACCCAATAAATCAGCAAAATGTCGGCGCCATCTAGTGACCGAGGCCCGTTAACTTTCTCTCTGATTCGTTTGTCGAGATGTAGAGTTGCTCATCTATCTCAGTATATATATAGTGCGTTTCACTAAAGAGTTCCCTTCGCCGTTTTGTTGGTACTACCGACTGTCACTACTGTCAAGTACATCAAACGCTTTAACTCATCAGTGTTTTTTAATTGTTTTACGGTGTTAATCATGCCGAAGACCCTTAAAAGGGGTGAAAGAGAGTTGGTGTTGAAAGTAAAATCATTTTGTGAAAGAAAAAAACGTAACAAGGAACCAATAATTCCATTAGAACGTGTGAGACTCCTCGTCGCTACCATGACAGGTTTGTAATATAGGGTTACCAGAACTTTATGCTCTCTATAAATTCCCCATTGCTACCCCGTTGGTATGTCGTGATATTGTATGTGCACATTTTTTATATTATGAAGTATACATTCTTGAAATTGTTGCATACAACCAGAAACGATACTTTAATGAAATAAATACTATGTTGACTGTATTTGTTAATTGATTTCATTAATTTATACATTTATTATTTATTGCTCATTATTAAAGTTAATTAAATTTTAAAAGAGTTATACATATCACAAAAAAAAGATGTCGAAATGTTTAATATACCAGGTATCTAACAGCTATGTTCTATGATATCCTTCAATAATTCTAATTTCGTTAAAATGACTTTTAACTCACTATTATGTAATAATTTTGTTTGTTTTAGATATATCTGAAAAAAACTGTTTCAAAAATTACCAAAGAAGGTGAGGTTGCTACCAGCACAGCAACCAAAATTTCAACTCCAGGAAAGCATTGTCCTAGGGAAAAATTCATGAATTTTATGTTGTAAAGAAAGAGCTGCCAACTCTTACTAAACTGTTTCATAAAATGAAAAATAAAATCGATACAAAAATGACACTTCTGACTATAGTGACACTGGAGATAGTGATAGCAGTATAATATCCGGTGTTGGGCATTTACACGAGCATAGTTATTCGAAAAAGTAATATTGTTGTTGCAAATAAACAATTATTACAGTTAAATAACATGAGTTTTATTTGTATAAATATGTTATACACCCCATTTATAATGTTAGTTAATCATTGTTAATATAAAAAAATATTTATATAAATATATGTATAATCTATTACATAACTACATCATACTACATCATCATAATTATAAAGAACATAATTCCAAATTCTAATTTTATTAGAGAGAGAAAGATTTTATTACAAGTTCATACATACTGTAATGCGAAATGACTTTCCCCGATTATTAGGTAATATAATCATCATTTCTCCGTGTTTCGGAAGGCACGTAAAAAATGTGGGTCCTGCGCCTGATCTCTCTCCGGTCGTGTCGGATCACCGTCCCATCGGGCTATGAGAGTAAAGGAATAGAGAGTGCACCTGTGTTTGCGCACACGCTTGTGCACTATAATATGTCCTGCGTAGCTGGCTGGTGTCATAGTAACACTGGCCGCCGTGGCCGAAATCGGTCGGACCGCTATTATTATTATTATTATTAATCATCATTACCTGGCCACACTCAATTATGCTCTACCAACATAACGGCGAAGGGAACTCTTTAGTGAAACGCACTATAGTGTATAATCTATGTGTCAGCTGATCAAAATATTCGCCATTTTGTAGCGATAACTTCAAGTGTTTGACGTCCGTCTATTGTCGTTCGCTTCTAGTAGAATTCGTTCTAGTGTCAAACCGGCCACTTAGCTACGCATAACGATAAAACGAATGAACTATTCTGACGTTTCGTAAAATCGTTTAGACTACATTAACGTTTGGCTACCTATTAAAAACTCTATTCGTCGGATCAAATTACTTATCGTATGCTTATGTCAATCCCATACATTGAGAATTCTATTCTATTCCATTTCAATAGCGTTTGTGTCATTTGTCTAAAGATACAGTTGCTCCGAAGATTTATTGATTCTGCTCTCATCTGACGTGCGCCACAGACTCTCTAGGCACAACCTTACCGTGCGATGATGTCATATCAATAAAAATAATGTGTTAATTTGAATTTACCTTTAGTTTATTAAGATTTTGAAATACTACTAATATTTCTGTATTAAAATGTGTGGTAGAAATTGCAGAGCTATTGTTAACAAAAAAAACTACATTTAATTAAAATGAAATAGATACCTTTATAATAACATATTTGAAAGTGTAGGTAATTATTCTTAAAAGAGTATTTTATAAGCATGATGGCATTACAGCCTAAAACTTAAGTTTAACATTGAAATTCAAGTGCGGCTTATACCTTGTAAAATATAGCTTGATACCTGTGACAATACCGAGGCCGTTTTAAAGACAGCTTTGCTATATAATTTTTTTTCAAAAGTTGAAATTTTTAAACATGAATACGACGTTTGTGTATAACAATAGATCGCATTTTTAAAAAACAATCATGTTATTATAAAGATACGACTAAAAACAACAGTAATTTAAATAATTTCTATTTAATTTTGTGTTTGTTAGCTTACTCCATAAACGCATTTTGAAGAGCTATAGAGACGTGTAACTGACTGACAGTCGAATATCGATAAAATTATAATACGAAAATTATAATATGATAAAAAAGAATGGCAAAATAAGTCGATAGTGGGGAGTTTTCTAAAGAAAACATTTATTTTCACCTCACACACACACACACACATTTATTTTATGACTTAAACTTCCATCTTTAATTCTTTATTTCAATATCGTAACGACGTAATTTTTTAACCGACTTCAAAAAAAAAGGAGGAGGTTCTCAATTCGAATGTATTTTTTTTTTATGTTTGTTACCTCGTAATTTGCGACTGGGTGAACCGATTTTCATGATTCTTTTTTTATTTGAAAGCTTGTGCTTCCAGTGTGGTCCCATTATCACCATTTCAATATCTGATGATGGGATCTTGTAGAGATTGGGGGAACTCTTCAATTAATAACAGCAGATTAACCACAATGGGGATTGTCTTAATTTTTTAAACATTAGATTTTATTTCATTTTTTGCAACTTTAGAGCATTTTGAGAAACTAATTTGAATATTTTGACGATTGGCTCAATATTTTTTTTATTTTATAAATTTTAATTTTTGAGTGTAATGACGTCATCATTGGCACAATAGGTTGTGCCGTTGCCTCACTAGTGCAAAATAAAAAAAATAAATCTGTCAACACAACGTCATTTTTCTCAAATGTCTGTCAGTGTCACACATAATTATACCTTGTAAAATATAGCTTGATACCTGTGACGTTTGTCCGAATGACATTACTAGGGATGGAGGCGTGTTTCGTAGCTTATCGATGTCTGTGACGTCATGAGTTTTATTAAAAGTGACATTGTAGTCATTGTCATTGTCATCATCATCATTCCCCTGCCCTTATCCCAATTTTTACTTGGGGTCGGCGCAACACGTCTTCTAGACATGTTGCTTAAAGTTTTGGCTATGGTTTTATAGTCGGCCGCCTGCCTGACACTAACCCTCTTTAGGAATATTGTCATTGTAAAGATGTAAATTAAAAATAAATATATTAGTAGATTTAAATTAAATAAAACAAATATAATTCAAAATAATCGCACAAACGGATCACAAATTCGCGACACTCACTATTCAAAACAGTCTTTTCGGCATTTTGGCAAACCAAAAAAAGGTAACACCAAACAAAGTAACACAAATAACACCATATTAACACAAAGTAACACAAATATCAACAAAACAATGGTAGCGTATACAAGGCGTCTGCATCGCGTCAGCACTCGTACTGACTCAAAAACGATGGCGCCCGCTTGTTTCCAGCACGCCAAACCATTATTGCCAAACTAAATAACTACATTTTATACTAGTGAAATTTTCATAGTATTATTGTATCGATAATCATCTGTCAGTCACTTGCACGTCCCTAGAGCTCTTCAAAGTGCATTTTTAAAGTAAGTTAAGAACCAAAAATGATTTAAGAAATATTAAATATTATTTAAATTACTCATATTTTTACTGGTATCTTTATAATTACATGATTGTTTTTAAAAATGCGTTTTATTTTTATACACAAACGTCGTTTTTATGTTAAAAAATTTGAACTTTTAAAAATAAAATTTGGGTTGTAGCTGTCTTCATAAAACGTTCGGTAATGTCAAATTATGTACTATGTCGCATAGACTACATAGGGTTCACAATTCTTTTATAGGAATAGGTATAAAAATTTACAATAAATTACCTCTATGTATTTTGGAGTTATAGTCCAACAAATCTAAGAAGTACCGTTTGACGTTTCATCATTTTCAAACCGAAACAACTTTGTTCATGCGTACAATACTCAGTTTCGACAACCTTTGTCATAAAACCATGAATTTAGAAAGATTTTATTATTGTATCTAAAAATTTATAATTTTTAATATCCTAATTTAATTGAAAACTTTCAAACAAAGCAAAATAATACATATTTACATAGTAAATAATTTCTAATACTTCTATTTTTGACCTCATTGCAAAGTCACGTAGTTAGGTCACTGCTTGTAGTGTTGTGACTCTTCAGATACACTTGTATGCAAAAAAATCGATTACATATATGAAAAATCGAATGTATTACTTTCAAATTATCAATTGACGACACGTTACTGCGCGACCGCATTATGCACTTAATACATAGGTACCCTAAAATAAATTACGACTTCGACAGAGACGTACACTTTGATAATTTAATAGATAATCAACTAGTCATTAATTTAAATGACGATGACGATGACGATTCTAGTACTAGTAGTGTATAAATAAAATATCCTAAACATAACTTTTATTTCATTATGACAATTGATCTCTTAAAATTTGGATATTATAGTAATCGATCTCATAAAAATCGGATATTATAGTAATCGATTTTTTTACCCCCAACCCTATTATCCTATTTGTCATAACTGTCAAACGGTACTTCTTAGATTTGTTGGACTATAAGTTATAACCTATTTAAACGTAAAATTAAAACTAGGCTCTGTAAAAAAGCGTACTATACGCTAAATGATTGTTTTAATGATAAACATAGCTGGTCCTCGTGAAAACACAAGGCGGTCCTGTATGGATTTGCTTGGTCATAATTTATTGATTGACATACGAACTATGTGACATTGTATTTATATTTTTTTATTTTATTGTTACGAGTTCATACTCTTTGTATGTAGGGTCGGGTGTCTCACAGTGAACCAGGCAGCTACATTGAACCACCGCCGAATCTCGAAAACGCCACGTTGCTAAACCGCGCTAATATGAGTGAAAGAGAGGTATTTACGATCCCTTACTGCCCACTAATTTGCGTGGCGATCGCGTGCCAATTGGTTGTGTGAGGAGCATTTGAAAGCAAATTGACTCTAAAAGTAAATATTTTTTTCCAATTTCATTCTTTTTTAGCTTTTTTCATTTAAATGATATCAATTTATTTATATGTACACTGTATTCTACGGTTATTTAGCAATTAAAAGCGCTACAATTCGAGTTTTTAAGTGATTGGTATGCCGGTAATTTTTTAAGATTAGTTATCAAAACCTGGTGTGTCTCACAGTGAACCACCTGGGGGTGTTACACATTGAACCATGGTTTATTGTGTACATCCAAGTCGTTAAATGAGTTTTTTTTCTACAATTGTTTTAATTTGTTATAAAATGGTGCATTCGACTGCCAACATGCTTGAGGCCAAGCCTAAGTGTTAAGCTGCACAGATCAGTTGCCATGAAACTCCGGATGCCTTTGGAAGCCGATTTGGCTAATTATCCAATTAAAGGATCATAAGATTTTAAGTGATTTTAATAAATATAAGACTGATTTTTATTATTATAAAGTATTTGCCTTATAAATTGATCTATAAGACATAGTTAATAAGGTGGCTCAATGTGGACCACACCCTGGTTAAATGTGTACCACCGGTAGTACACATTGAACCAAAAATATTTTTTCAGAAAAACCTGTTTTACGCCGAAACAAAAAAGAATATGAGAAATTAATGTTTTACAAAATTGAAGCTAAATAAATATGCTAACTATACACAAAAAATTGAAGGCATTGATTGAAAATCCAGCCCAATATGGGACTTCGAAATTTACCTGGTTCAGAGTGAGACAACTTACCATACGTGAAAGGTTTACCTGTTTCATTTTGTTTTTAGTACGATTATACGTATATTATCTTTACATCCTTTTGACATACTGTATAATTATATTAATGATAAAATTTTATTATGGTACTACTTTATACGTTATTGTTAAGGGACCGTGCAGTGAATCAATGTTTGAGGTACTTGAGTTATTATTTATTGATTTTTTCTCTTTTCCTATTTACCGGCAGCAGTATCGTCATGCTCCCTTAGTTGTCACTGCCTGCGGTGGCGTCTCGGGTCGGGTCACCTCCTTCCCTCAAATATGGCGAGGGAGGTGATGGCTGACCCCTGCGTCATACTCGTGAACGGGTGCTGCTTGCGGTGGCTGGTCGGTCTGCTGACCTTGGTTTGCGTAATCATTAAATGGTTGCAATGTCATAATACTTTGTAGGTATCCTCAAATATTTATTTATCTGGCACGATACCTAATTAATTTTTATATTATAAAATAAATGTTTTTTGAAAGACAGCGTGCTGCTGGGGAGTTTGTTGCGCCGTTTCTTCTCCCGCAGCAATAGCACAGGAAGCGGTGAAGGGTGGGCGATGGGGTGCTGTCTATAATTTAAAGTTTTGACGTTCGAAAAGTGCTACATTGTAGCCTAATTTGAATAAATGGATTTTGATTTTGATTTTGTCACAGGCATAGAGTAACTTATACATACTGTAATAGAGTTATTACTTCGTGACGTGACATGTGGCGCCATCTCGTGGCTAAAGACGCAGTTACACTTCGATAAAGCTATAACTATAGCTACTAACGTATGTCTACTAGAGTGCGCGCACGATAAGTCTGCGCGCGACTGATGGCGTACTTAATGTTGCCAGCCAAACTAATATTTTTTCTCCCTTATTTAAGGTAAATATTCCGGCTCCTACTTTTTCCGGGAGTCACAATCTTTAAAGAAAAAGCTGTTGCTATATTACCCTCATGTGTTATTTGGGTGAAGGTACGTTCCGAAACGCCTAAAACGAAAATAAAATAATTATATTACGTGATAACTGGAACCAAAGTGTATAATAAAAATATTGTAATGGTATCCCTAAAACTTACCTGTCAAATAAGCAACGCGGGAAACGGTACCGTAGGCCCGTTATTATCACGTTCTTCTTTACAAGCACGTTTGACATTCAAGATTATATCTCGACCAGCACTTTTAATCACTTTCGGCATAATGAAAACGATTATTTACTGTAAAAACGTATAAAAACTCACTCTCTTGACACCTGACATAAACGACAAGATGGCGGCCAATGATTAGTTCCAATTTTGGCCGCGCGCAAACTTATCTTGCGCGCACTCTAGTAGGCACTACTAGAATCTAATAATTTACTATTTTTTGGCATAATACCTCGTGCAAGATAGCTTTGTGATTTCAAAAATGATTTTGAATTACAAAAGCTATCTTGCACGAGGTATAATATACCAAAAGGTCGAGGTGTATGGAAAAATATGGAGAAATAAAACAACATAGTATGAAAATATATTTTTTTATTTTGACTATGTTTCTGCCTTTTTATGTAATACATTATAGCTTGCTTTTGTATGTAATCTGTTGTGTCTACCTCTTTGCTGGCACCATTCAATATCTGATTAGTGGTTCTTGACCAGTTATTGGCAAAAAATCTGCTAGAGAACTCAAAAAAAAACTCTATTAATTCTGTCTTATGAGCTTTGCAAGAGATAAAACTTGTGTTTAAATTAACGTATAAAATAGTTTTTATATAATTTTTTAAATTATTTATATGGCTTTTGTTCCTTAATATTTGGTGCAGAGCATCTTGTATTTCTGAGAACATCTTTGTTATTTCTTCGCTAGGGTAATTTAATAATTTTTTACTTTTAAAATATTCTCTTATTTTTATATATTTATTGGAATCAGGATCCTCTGTATACATATAATTTTCACACATACTGCAGTTTTTGAAAACTTTTTTGGATTTTCGTACCAGGTATATATTAACTAAAATTAAATTAAGTAACCAGTCATATATTGCAGCTGAGCTATTACTCTCGGGTTGTCTTTTTTATTTTCAAATAAATTTTCAATATTTTCATTAAGCACATCATTAATGTCTACTTCTGATGTCAATTGATTTACATTATTTTTTTTTTTTTAATAATTCCTCAAATGATTCGAGGGTAGTGCCGAAGTCATTTTCACAGTTGGCTCCCCGAGAGTAATTGCTGCTCAAGTTTGTCACCAAAAGTGATGCAAATGCAGCTTCAAAAGCAGCGCATGATGGTGATGTGTTCCTTAGTCCATGGCTACGTATACTTCCAAAAAAGTTTTCTAAAGGATCCTGATTCAAATGTCTGCACCAAAAGGATTTAATATCATAATCATAAGACAGTCTGTCTCTAACAAGTTCCATGCCTTCAATAGTCTTTATCCAATTAGTTATTGATGGTACGGTGCCAGCACTACCTTTTGTATTTACAAATTTCATGGATTTTAGAATAATTTTCGCTTTTAACCAAATTTCTTTGTGCCGTGAATTTGCTATTACATTACACAGCAAATCTTTACCCGCCTTCACATTAGAATTTTTTTGACTGCCATTTAACGAGTCGAATAAATCGTCCATGAATAAAATGAAGTCTGCTGTGTTTGTTGCCTCTTTCGCCAGAATGCCATTTTCTGAAAGAGAATAAAATAAATATATTAGTTAGAAGATGGTGGCCGTGATTTAAACTTGCTATGCATATAGTAGATTACATTAATTAAAGCAAATGATTAATTAATACTATGGTTAAAGGTATAAATAATATTTAGTTACCTGCTAAATAACCCATTGTTTTCCCTATGGTCTGGCTGAAAAGTTGTGAGGCATATTTAACCTTCATTTTCGGTATTTTTTCTTTACTGCAGTGGTTTTCTGTCAATTTTTTAATTAATTTTAATCCTTTATAAGTCGGGTTATTTTCGTATAATTGAGTGATGTGCTCCCATTTCGCCACTTTCTCAACACCATCCATGACAAATTTTAAATTTTTCTTGAGAAGATTGTTTCTCATACCCTTTAATAAGTGGGGCACATCATAAAGGGGAATGACTTGTTGTCCTTGTATTTCAAATATAGTTGATCGTAGGCATTGATTTTTTTTAAGTATTCTGCTCGGGTTTCTTCTATTAGATAGTTAATAGCACTTGAGTTGGATGTGCCTTGGTCACATATGGTGACTAAAACTATAAATCCAATATCTTGCAATTTTGTTATAATTGCCTTTATTTCTATAGCCAATATTTCCTTAGGTGTGCTTCCTGAGCAAAATGAGTAACTTACAGGCTGTTTATAATTTTTTGTGATCCCTCGTATCATGAACACGAGAACATGATCAGCAATCTTTTGTTTGGCTTCCCCTGTATAATTCACAAAGCCTGAGATTCGATCTTTTCTTCTGTTATATTCAAAGTGCGAAGAAAGTGACATCTTATCAAAGATTAATGTGCACAGTCTGTCGTCGGTTTTCATTTTTTGAACTCTTTTTTTTAGTTGCTTGAACAAATTTTCATTGATGCCTGGTTTTAGATTTGCTTGTGACACCATTCTTGAAAGAGTTACTGGAGAAGGTAAAACAAATATTTTACTAAGCCATCTATATGCCTTTGGTCCCATTTTGTACATGCTTAAAACCATACATTTTTCCTCTTTTGTAAATCGTCGTCCTAATTTTGATTTACTTATTTCTCTAAATTGCATCACTGTGAACATAGCAGCCAAGGTTTTAAATTTTTTTAATGCCATTTGAAACTTTGAATTAGTGGACAGTGATTTGGCTTTCTGCAGCCTTCTTCTAAATGAGGTATTTTCTTTTCTAAGTTTTAATATCTCAGCACTTAATGTTTTTTCCCATTTGACTGGTTTCTTACATCCTGAAATCAAATTCAAATTCAAATTCAAATTCAAATCATTTATTCTGCAAATAGGATAAATTCTATCACTTTTACATGTCATCTTAAATATGAGCTCGCTGGAATCGACATTTCCTAACTGGCTACCCTGAGAAGAAACGTCGAAACAAACTCAGGGGTCATCGCCTCTTTTAAAGTCCAGACAATAGTGTTTTCACATTGAGTAAACAATATGCAGGGTCTGGACTGGCCTTTAGACGAAAGAGCCAGATCGATCTGAGGAAGCTTGTGCCAACAGGCGGCACGCAAGCCCCGAATAGCTCATGCAGCTCAACCATTTTTGAGGGTGCTGCACAACCCGACACATGACGATACCGCCAGTGACACGACAAAAAAATGTCAGGCAATAACTTACTCAGATCGCCAGATTGAGATAATTAGGAATATTAATTATGATAAAAATAACAAAATTGTATTGAAATTGACCTGCATTATGTTTACTCTTACAAATAATATTTACCAAATAATTCTAACATATTACAATAATATGACTTAATATGTATGTCAGTTGTAAATATAATATGCAAAGCACAAGATATCATGTCATACTAGTAAAAACTGTATATGCAAAAGCACAAAGCATGTCATGAAATAATATTTAAAACAATTATATGCAATAGTGCACAAAAAAAAACATATCAGCATGCATTAAAAAAAATAATAATCAGATAGCGAAAGATAGCTATATTAGCGAGCAGCTCAATCCCAAGCGTTTTTATCAGTTACATAATCAGATATTTGGTAATATCCTTTTTTAGATAATTTAGTTTTAATAAAAGTTTTAAACTTCTTAGTAGTTAATTCGCGAACATTAATGGGAAGCTTATTATAAAAGCGTATACATTGACCCATGAACGAATTGCTTACTCTGTGGAGGCGAGTGGAGTGAACAGTTAAATTATGTTTGTTCCTCGTATTCAATGAATGCACATCAGACATTTTTACAAAATCAGATTGGTTTTTATGGACATACATTAGATTTTCATATATATACTGTGAAGTTACAGTCAGAATGTTTATCTCTTTGAATTTCTCTCGGAGAGAAACTCTGGGGCCCAGGTTATAAATAGCGCGAATGGCCCTTTTTTGTAATATAAAAATTGTGTTAATATCAGCACAGCTTCCCCAGAGGAGGATGCCGTACGTCATTAGGCTATGAAAATAACTAAAATATACTATTCTGGCTGTATCCACATCAGTTATCTGTCTGATTTTTTTCACAGCATATGCTGCTGAACTTAGTCTGGCTGACAATTTCTCAATGTGTGGGCCCCACTGTAGTTTGGCATCAACAGTTATGCCAAGAAAAACAGTTGATTCAACAGGGCTCAACTCTACTCCGTTCAGTTGTACATTGGTATTTAATTGCCTCACATTAGGCGTTGAAAACTTTATCAATTTAGTTTTTGTCGGATTTAAAAGTAAATTATTAATATTGAACCAATGGACAACCTTTGAGAGTGCATTGTTCACATCGTCGAAATTTTGAAGTCGACGCTTAATTTTAAAGACCAGAGAGGTGTCGTCTGCAAATAACAAAATGTTGTGATTTTCCCTTATATGAAAAGGTAAATCGTTTATATAAATAAGGAATAAAAAAGGACCAAGAATTGAACCCTGCGGAACGCCCATTGTTACCACAGACCCTTTAGACCTTTTACCGTTAACATCTACACTCTGAATTCTATTATCTAAATATGATCTTAACAGGCTAAGAGCATTGTTTCTAATGCCATAATGGCGCAATTTCTTGATTAGTGTGGCATGGCACACGCAATCAAAGGCTTTGGACAAGTCACAAAAAATGCCCAGAGCATCTTGCGAGTTCTCCCAAGCCTCATATATATTTTTAAGTAATTCCACTCCTGCATCAGTCGTAGACCGACCTTTCGTAAAACCGAATTGTTTATTGTGAAACAAACGGTGTTTATTAAAATGTCGCAACATTTGGTTCAAAATTAACTTCTCAAAAATTTTGCTCAGAGTTGGCAAAATTGAAATAGGCCGAAAATTTGTTGGGTCGGTTGTACTACCCGACTTGAAGAGTGGAATGACTTTACTCAACTTCATCAGGTCTGGAAAAACACCGGATGCGACACAAGAGTTGAATACCACTGCCAGAAAAGGGGAGATAGATTTAATGGTCGATGATACAATATGCACAGATAGTCCCCAAAGATCAGCAGTTCTTTTTACTTCTAGTTGTCTAAATGATTCAAGGATGTCTTTGCTGCTAACAGTTGTAAATTCAAAACCTGTGCCACACTCCGCAACACATTCCTTGAGTATTGAATATGCGGTAGTAGCAGACGACAACAGAGTCCTGGTTGTTAAAATAGGAATATTAGTAAAGAAATTTTCAAACTCTGTTGCCACCGCCATATCCGCCCTAACATCAACATCATTAATTTTAAGGTGAAAGTCTCTATCTTTCACTGTAGTCCTTCCGGCTTCTGCATTAATTACATTCCAAGTAGTTTTAATTTTATTAGCAGAAGACGATATTTTATTTTTAACAAATAAAGATTTAGCACAAGTGCAAGCAGTTTTAAAAGTCTTTGAATATCGTTTAACATAATCTCTAAAATTCTCACTATGATTGTGTTTTCTTTCCTGATATAATTCATATAACTTAAGTCTACTTTTGCAAATACCTGGTGTTGCCCAATCACTAAAGGTAACCCGATCACAGACCAAAAGTGATCTTGTGGTAAAAACCTTCTTAAATTCTGAATTAATTAAATTGAAAAGTAATGTGTACGCTTGATCTGGATTACTGTGGTAGGGTAAACCAGGTAATTTTACATTTAAATTATTATCAAAACATTCTAAACGATGTTTGGTAACAGGAATATATTTTACAATTTTACGGTTTATTTTAACAGACTTAGTAAGATACGAGACCAACTGGCCACAGTGATCGGAATCAAGTGCATTAATAATTGAATGAAAAGTAGGTTTAAGATTTGTAAAAATATTATCTATACAAGTAGCACTAGTGGCAGTTACTCTCGTTGGCTCAAGGAATGTCCTGTGTAGATTATAAGACCTAAATAATGTTAAAAATCTATTGACAATAGAATTGTTTTCTAAGAGATTGATATTAAAGTCTCCACAGACAGCAATCGTTTTATTAGAATTACTAATTTTAAATAATACATCTTCAAGTATTTTTTCAAATGTCTCAAATACAGCACATGGGGGCTTGTACACGCTCAACACAAGGAACTGCTCAAGCTCAATACATGCTATCTCAGCAACTCGCTCAACAGACAGGCTTACAATGTCTTTACGTTCTTTGAATTTTAGTTTTTTATTAACAATAATTAATGAGCCACCACGTATGAAGTGTACTCTGCTGAACGAGCTCGCCACCTGATGGTTATTGAAGCTGAACATGAACTGGTAGTCTTTTAACCAATGTTCAGTGATACATAGAATATCAACACCATTACAGTTCATGAACAACTCCAATTCTAATTCCTTACCCATCAAGCCCTGAATGTTTTGATGAACGATGCTTAAATTATTTTTACTACTAACATTCAGTGAACTTGACAGGCCAGGCATGGAAACTGGACATATATTGCCAGAGGTTGACTCCATTGTCTTAAGATCTAATTTAAATTACTTGGAACAAATTCCAAGGTTGTTTGAGAAAAGCTACTATTATCTATCTGCTCAATAGGAGCAGTGTGTTTAGCCAAACAATTGGCTTTGTTCAAAATAGAATAAGATAGCGAACATGCTATCAGTCTTTTAAAATAATTTGAAAGATAATAGTTATCTTTTGTCAAAAAATAATTATTACTAATGATTACATTAGTGTCAATAAATTCAATTTTGTCACTGTATAGTGACATTGTGTGCAGTTTCATATTACACTTATATCTATTGGTGTTTTCTGTCTGTGACAATCCCCTACCATATGGAAGTGCATATAAAATTATATTTTTAACATTTAATTTTGATAATTGTTCAAAATAGTTAATAACCATGTTTACACTACAATTACCTCTTCTCCCAATTAATGCAATAATAGTGGTAGACGGACAATAGGTGCCACTTATTATTTTTTCTAATACCTGTTTATAATTTGCCGCAGGCATACAACAATTGAGTACCTGAGCACCTAACTGTTCATACAATTTATGACATAAATTTTGTCCGATTTCATCACTAAACAACATAATGTTATTGCTTTTATTTTTTAACAAATTATTATTTATTTTTGTGGTGAAGGAAGTACTGGAGAGACTGTTACACAACTCCACAGAATGAGTCAAAGGCTGAAGTGACTCCAGAGAAATAGCCGGCTGTGAACAGTCCGGTGAATCTGCTTGACAGTCTGATGTTTGACTGTTTAGTAGGGACTTATACAATCTTTCATTTTCACTACAAAGATCCACCAAGCCATTCATTGCCAGTATATGTTCCCCTATTTCTTTCTGAGAAGTATCATATTTAATAGTAATTTTACTTAAAGAGTCTTGTAAGTGGAGAATCTCTGACTGAAGGTGTTGTATATCAGCCTCATATTTAGACATTGAGCTGTCATAGCTTGTTTGAATATTTTTAAATTTGTGTAAAGTTTTTAAATTATATTTAAAACAGTTTTTATAACCTTTAATAAGGTTTTGTGTCTTCTTAATTTGGTTATTAATTTTTATGTATTTTTTTAACTTATTTTTACTACATTTCACTTTTCTGATGTGTGACTCTGATGTTATAGTGTTATCACAAGTTAAATCAATAGTTTCTATTTTGTTACTACCCAAAAGTGAGTTGGCAGATGGAGCTACACCAACCAATTTATCGAACAGTGCATGTGTACACTCAGTCCGAATCCTTTGGCTGGCACAGTCCATCGCGAGAATAGTGTCTTGGGCTTCACTTAATCTAATCTTCAGCTCAGCGTTGTGCCTGAGGGTAAGGTCAAACTCACCGCTGCACTGGTCAAACCGGTCTACTATTGATTTAAGGTTATCCCGTTCCTCAGTGATGTTTACTAACTGGCAATGCAGTTCTGCCATCTCACTTTTAAGTTTGCTATTATTGTTTAATATGAGTAGTACTTCCTTCTCATTATCATCTTGCTCCTTTTGCAACTCCTCACACAAATTCTTATATTTATTTAATTCCTGTAGCGTTAGTTGGAGTTTAGACTCTTCCAAGCGAGCAGCGCCCCTTCTGGTCATCACTCTGTCCATTTCAAAAAGATAAAAGGGACAGGTAACAACTCAAAAGGATGTTGGTATACTAAGTTTGTGCGAGGATATGCAATGAGTAAGGGTGTAAGTGTTGTAGCCGGTTTATTGGCAATATGGACCGACTTACGAGTGTGCTAAAAGAAACTAATAAAAGTAATAATAAACACTTACAATCCTTTCGATGACAATGCACTTTACAATGTACGTTACAGTTTAACTTTGTTTGACAGCGAAACTTGTCACGAGTTTAAATCACTTTACAAGCCAAAGTAGACCAAATCACGACAAAATAACACTGCCCAACCAATTTACACTCGATATTACACATAAAATATATATTTAAACGTTATTTATTACAAAAAATACAATTAAATTTAATTTATTAATTGGGAGAAGTTTTGTTGACGTCTAGTCAACAGTGTTGCCACAGACCCTCAACAATGAAAAATCAGAACAATGGATTGATAAATTCATCACATTTTATTCATCCTCCTGCAACCAGGTAGTTAGCAAGTCAATCCGGATGTTTTGGGTTCGATCCCCAGCAAAGCCAAGTTTTTCTATATATATTTTTTATAAAATCATTTGCCTGCATTGTGTAACCATTAGATCAACATCAAAAATGTTGGTTCAAATAAAATATTAGAAATTTTATGATTTAACTAGAGTACTTACTTTTAATAAAGCTGCCGATTACAGTACGAGTCTCATCTAAAGATTTTGATGGCTCTGTCATAATTATTTCCGTATTTGATGCAACATTAGATGATGATGATGAAGGGGTAATAGCCTCTGGCTAAAATTGGATTGCTTATATCTGCAAGGGGTAGACTTCGTTTTCTAGATCCTAAAATTCAAAATAATTTTTGTTAATAAAAATTGAGAAATGAGGTGTAGATATTGTTAGGTAGGTTGAAGTTTTAGCAGTCTTATGATACAATAAATAATATAGCTTCTGTCATAATTCATATTACTACCATCCTCAATTTGCATGCCGTGTGGCAAAGTGTATGGCAAGAACAAAACTCTATAATACCTTTATTATAAACTGTTGATAAGAAAACCTAATGCGATACAAAATTGTTGAAATGTCCAGAAGTACCTGAGAATGGTTTTATCAAAGGAGTGGAAAAGTTTTTCTATAATACAAAAATAATTTGTAAAGAAGTCTACACATCAGCAGAGATGGAGGCATAAAAAACATCAAATAGGTAAGTCTTATTTCATTAAAATGCTGCATTAATTAGCAATCTACAATTCACACTAGCAGCAAAACTTTGGTGATATTACATGTGAGATTTAATTATACAAAAAGTATACTGTCAAACCCCTTTCTAGACACCAGTTTTAATAATGATTAATATGTTCCTTATAATTCCTGGACTACCTCAAAACAAAAGGTAACCTACACCTAGTTGGTAAGTTATAACACATTGAACATAACATTATTTGTGTACTGTAACCGTCATTTACTTTGTAAAAACTTTGAATCATAAAATAGTTTTTGGTTAAATACATCTTATTATTGATATCATTTGATAGTTTGCAGAACACTTTCAGTTCGTGTAGTATGTACGGTATAGAAATAGTCAAGCACAATCAAATTTTCAAACAGAAATAATTCTGTACTAACTGACCTATCAGGAGCAAATATATAAAGTACTAGCTGACCCGGCGAACTTCGTACCGCCTTAGCGTAGCAATGATGCACTAAATAAAAAACAAAATTAAATGCAAAATTAAATGTTTTTTTTTATTTCTGAGAGATTTTCTTAATATTTTTTTCCGTAAGAACCTTCTCCAAATAATAACAAATACAACAAAAAAAGAATTAGTGAAATCGGTCCAGCCATTCACGTGTGATGCCGTGACCAAGGAAAACGGGTTTCATTTTTATATATATAGATTAAGCAACTCAAAAGTAAAAAATGATTATACCTGATAAATTAAGCGTTGGTACTGCATTAGGAGACAATAGTTTGCTTCTAGTATGAAACTTGGCTTCAAAATGCATGTGGCAAACACGGCGACGTTTAAATATGATGTCATTTTGAAGGCTCAAAATTTCACCACCAATATTATAAATCCAAGTTCGAAATCGATCCGGATCTTTATCAGGATTAGGAAACTTATGGAGAGTTTGCTGTTGCGAATCTGTAAAAATTAACACTTTTAATTGCTTTGATTTTTTTATTCAAGTAGCTTGTTGAAAAGCTATTTTTTTTTTCCTAGCCTATAGTGTCCCACTGCTGGGCAAAGGCCTCCCCCAAGACAGAGAATCGTGGAAAAGCTATTAATAGTGCGAAAATCTGAGGGCTAACACAAATATTATTTTATTTGCGAGTAGACGATAACTACAAACATAATATTAAATAGGTACAAGTAAATACTCACCGCAAAATGGTACGCAGCACACTTTTTCCGAAGTCATGTTACCAAATAGTCCATAAAACGTAGCCGGGGTCAATACAAAAATAACACGATTGTCGGAGTCCAAAGAGAGGAAAAGGTTATCGTAAAAGGACACAGTCACAAAAATCCATATAACACAGCAGAGTCGTCGTAAATTTACAATCGCACGAAACATAGGAATTAAGTTCAAAGCAAGTAAGAATAATAGATCATTACCCATTACTGTTATTGACCTTAATGACATTATTTATGTTACGTTAAAACTTAAAACCGGCAACATAACCAATATGGCCTCCAGTGACGTTCCATTTCAATTCTGGGTTCATAGTTTAGTGATAAACTTTTATTTTTATTAACGAAACCACGAAGTAGGAATTATAATACAAGCTAATTTTAATAAAAATGAATAATACAAAAAATAATAAAACCGAAATAATGATAATAAACCATGACGTAAGTAGATTCAAATTGTTTCGAAAAAGCGTGAAAAGAAACGAATGCGCAAATAGTTTTCAATAATTTCTTACAGTGTTGCTATTAAGTATAATTTAAACTACGTTTGTTTATTTTAATTTAGATTCATTTTCATGTAGTTAAAAAAACTAAATTACCAAATAAATGAAAAAAAAATATATTACATTTTGTAAAATTTTAATTACAGTAAGATGTTTATACAAACGCCATCTTTTGGCGAAAGATGAAACTAGTGCCCACGACTATTTTTCCATACAAGTTAAAAATTAATGTACTAAGTGAAAAGACCCTGGTCACAGGTATCAAGCTATATTTTACAAGGTATATTGTAGTACATCGCATTCTATTCTATTATTTATTGATGTAGAAACAATTCATACTTATTCTAACTTCAGAGATTATTTGAAGAAAGTCATTGATGATGAGACTATCTTAAATATCAATGCAAAATCTCTAGGGCAGTCTGAAAGCAAGTACTGGCATAGTATACGGCAAGGAAGACTAACAGCTTCCAAATTATATGAAGCTGCACATTGTAAAACAGATGGAACATTAGTGGAACATATATTAGGAGGTTACAAAGTGCCGGAAACAAAATCCATACTAAGAGGAAGGAAGTTAGAAAAACATGTATTAAAAGTTATCGAAGATAAATTACATGTTAAAATAAAAAAATCTGGCTTTATGCTTATTAATGGTATATTGGGGGCATCTCCATATGGAGTTGGTGAGGATTTTGTAGTGGAAATAAAATGTCCAGCCTCTGAAAAAACTGTTAAATCATATATTCAAAATGATATTGTAAATAACAAATATAAAACACAAATATTATGCCAAATGCTGGCTTGTAAAAAATCTAAAGGATTATTCTGTGTTGCAGATCCTTTATTTGAGACAACAAAAAATATTAATTTAGTCTGGGGTTGATTTTGACGAAGTTTATATTAATGAAATTATCTACAAAGCAGAAGCTTTTTGGAGTCTATATGTATTTCCAAAATTACTTGAAAGTGTCGAAAAATAATAAATCAGTTATTCTTAATAGCTTTTTATTATTGCTCTCTGTAAATTAATTAGGCCACAAGCTATCACAACAAGTTCATCTAAACATGAAACATATTTATAATTTACAACACAGTGTGGTTCGAGTATGGAAAATTCTCTTACACGCCTGATAACTCTTTCAACATGGACTCTTAAGCTTGCTATTACTTTGCTTTGTACAACTTCAGTAGCGGTTTGTTTGGTGTCTGTGTAGACACTTGGTGGCCTCAAGATTTTGATACCATGTGAACTAAATACAGATTCAATTTCTTTGAATCCTTTGCCTGCTAAAACAACAGCATTTTAAACAATAGATTAATAGAGTCAACTTTTATTAAGCTTTTTTGTACAATGTAGTCTATAAGCCATAGGTACTGTTTTGGCAATCCTAAATACATTTTTGGTTTATCTGATATGATGTCTAACATACTTTTACTACGCTGTAACTCTTTCTTATTTGGTACAAGCACTAATGATTCTTCTGTTTCTGAGGTACATCCAAATAGAGATGGACTGGCTGCAGAAGAAGTGTCTTGTGAAGATAGAACTTCCAGTGTAACAGAACTAGTAACTTTTCTCACTTTATAATTTGTGCTCTTGTCTACCATTTTTACATTGTCACACTGGGTTGAGGCATCAAACTGAAAACAAAAAGTACTTATATATATATTTTTTCAGTAATGATTTTTTCAGTTCCTCTTTCTGATTTCTAGTTAATAAGCTACAAATCAGAAAGAGGTTATGTGAAAAATAAGAATAGTAGATAGTGTTAAAAATAATTTAAACATGGAACTATACTTTACCGATCAACCAATTTCAAGGTTTGCTCATTGTTGTGTTAAGTGGTGTATTTATTTGAGTCATCTTTTTTATTATTATTGAAGGACATTTATTATTATTATTGCTAAGTTAATAAACCTACCTTCACTGGTATTGCGGAATATGCAGATGTACTGGGCATTACAGTATCTTCATATTTCCTTTTTACTGGTTTTTGGGTATCATGTTGCAATAACAGCTTAGATAATTCTGTCGAGTCTTCACTTTTATTAGGTGCAATATAGCAGATAGAAGCTGTAGGTTTAAGGCGTGGTTCTTATTCAATAACTTATGTTTATAATAATTCTTCAAATCCTTTTTAGGCTGTAAATAAAGCAAAACGTTGTATGTAGGAGTGGCATTAACATAATGAACATACAAAGGAATCTAAGTATTCTGAAATACTTACATCAAAGTGATCTTCGCAACAATACATTGTATAAATTTTGTAATATTCCACACCTACATCGCGACACCACTTTTCTCGCAAATCTTCTCTAATACGAACAAACATTTTGTTTGGATTATTATTAAGTATTATTACTGTAATACTAGTATTATTGCTGCAAGTTGGGACAAAGCACTTCCTGTATTCCATCTCACTTGCAGTTTATGTTATATTGCCGATTTTACCAGATTTAAGTATATGATAATAATTATAAAAACTTATTTGTTTATATTTTTGACATTTACAGTTTTGACACTTGACTGCAGTGTTGCCAACCCTAATTTTAGAAAATTTGTAGAATATGTGCCGAAAATCGGTAGAAGTTGGTAGAATCCAAGATTAAAAATAGGTAGATCTACCACCTTAATTTAATAGGTTTTTTTAATTAAAATACATAAATAATAATAATTTTATTTATTGTTTGTGTTTATACATATTCTTATTAAAAAGTTTTAAATGATTACTACTAGGATGCCCATTATTCTTTGTGATAAACCTTTTAGTATGTAACAAACCCTCTAGAGTTTCTGTGCTAAGTTTATTTCTCTGGCAGGTTTTCATATTATTAATAGAGGAAAACAGTCTCTCAACATTGGCGCTACTATGAGGAAGTGCTAGTAATTTTCTTATGAATTGACATAGCAGAGGGAACATTGGAGACTGGTCTCCTTTTTTGATTAACGAAACATGCTTCCAGAACTCTTCAGATGTAGGATCCGCATTTTTTCCTGTAAAGGGGAGTGCCATGTTTCTCAATAATCTCCACTCTCTGTCTAATTCGGTCAGGTTATCTGTCTCTGGGAATAGTCCTGAAAAAAGAAGTTATATTTACATAAATAAATAATTAAATTAAAATAAAAAAAAAAATCTTAAGTAGATAAAATTAATAAAATTAAAACTTGCCTGGAAACAGAACTCCTATATGAGCAATAGATGGGACTGCATGTTTTTCAATTAAATGCTGAGGGTTCATAAATGCAAGAGATTTTAATCTTTGCTTCTCTTCAAAACAAAAACGTTGCTTTATTTGTCTTAAACTTTCCATATAAAAGAGAATGCATTTTTCTTTAAACTGTATTGTTTCCATTTCTTGGATTCTGGCCATAAAATCTGGTTTCAGTAATAGGAATTGAACTTTGCCACCAAGGTACACTTCTTCAATTGGTAGATGATTTATTTTATTTTCATAATCTAATCTCAAAATTTTATTCTCTAAGTCCAGGCTTTTATCCCTGCTACTGTTTGTTTCACCTTCAGTCAACTGCAGTATATCAGGTTTAATAAAACATTCCATGATAGTTTTGTATATTGTGAAAATCCTCTCATACAATAAATATAGTTTGGGACTTTCTGATTGCATTTCTTTGTTAATATCATGGAAATAGGGCAAAACAAAATCCAAAAAATTTAAGTATAGCTCTGTTGAAGGATCCATACATTTTATATGTATTGTTTGAGCTGCAAGTAGCCTGTCATTCAAAACAGCATTCTGAAAGTATAACCTTAAGGCTGGAAGCTGTTCTAAAAGTCTTTTTACTACAGGAAGTAGAGAAAGCCATCTCGTTTGAGCTGGGTGTAGTAGTTTATGGGGTTTCACAGCCACAAAACACTGAAATTCTTCATAGTCACCCATACGTTTTGGGCTATTCTGGATGTAATTATAAACATCTCTTGCAAAATCCTCTACACCTCTAGGAAGAGTTTTGCAGGCATATGAAGCACATAGGTGGAAGGAATGGCAAATGCACTTCATTAGGAATAAATGTGGAATTTCTGTTGCAAACAGGGTAGATAATGAATGGTGTTGACCAAACATGGTGTTAGCTCCGTCAGCTGCGAATCCAATCATGTTTTGTTTGTAGGGAATATTTTGATTATCAAAATATTGTTTACATTTTTCATGTAATGCAGAAGCACTACCATCCACAATTGGTATTAAGCACAAAAAATTGTCTTCCACTTTGAAATCTACTGCTGTCCTGGCAATGAGCGCCAAGTGTTTTGTGGTTGATTTGTCAGTGCTCTCATCAACAATTAAAGAAAATCGTTCAGTTTTTAAAGTCTCAACTAACTCACTATGAGACAATTTTCCAGTTACATTTGTTATAATAGCTTGTGCCTTTGTTTTTTGGAAAGTTATCTCTTTCGCTATTTCGGAATCTGTGCACACATCTTGGATAAGTATCTTTAGGTCACCTGAAAAATAATAATTATGATTTGAATACAAACAGTAAAAAAATGGTTGTGGAGAAAATATGACACAGTATTATTTAATTACTAATCCTAGCTAGTCACCATATATGAACTTACCAGCAATGTTAAAAGGTAGATTATTTTTTGCCAAAAAACATGCCATTCTTATTTCACCGGTTTTGATTTTATCCTCAAATCCTTTTTTGACTGACCTTGACCAAATTGGGTTATAGTTTGTTGGTTTGCTAAGCCTAAAAATAAGTGTTAAAATGTGTAAAACTTACTTCATTGATTACTGACTTTTATTTAGAAAATAATAATACCCAAAGATCAAAGATTATATCATATAATAATAATAAAAGTAAAACAATAAGCATGAAACTTCACCTTTAACATTAGAAACATGCTTCAAACTATTCGCATGCTTATTTAGAATAAATCTTCCACCAGCGCATTTAAGATCACACTTGCATGCTTTACAATAAAAATATTCATCCCCCTTCGTACTACCTTGTAGCCAACCTGCATATTCCTTTTCTTTTTCCCACAACTTGACATATTTTTGATCATAGTGCCTTTTTCTGACCTTTCGTGGCGGAGTTCCTGACCTTTGACTCCGTGCACCTTCTCCGCCACTATCATGGGCATCGCTGCTATCAGAATTCATTACTCTTTAACTTTTAAGAAAGACTAGGTTGCTAGTATGAAATGCTCGCAGCTCGAATGCTTCAAACGCGGTTTACGCGGTTATTAACTTCAGTACCGCGTAAGGGCCAGGCCACACGGTGCGGCACCGCACCGCACCGCATTACTCCGCACCGCACTGGCGGCCACACGAGCAGTGCGGCGTCGCAATATTCTTACGGCGCCGCTGCGGCACCGCAACAGGCTTGGCTTGGCTTGCCCAGTTGACGACAGTCTACAATAAACAACTGAGCGGCGCCGCTGCGGCACCACACTACTTGCACCCCTCCCCGCCTCGTCTGCCTCGCGCCGTTGTCCGGTGCGCCTGCGGTGCGACGCCGGAGCGGCGCCGGGCGTGCCGTGTGGCATACCATACATTTTTATATGTAGGAAACCGTTGCGGCACCGCACAGGCTCCGCGCCGGAGCCGCACCGCACCGTGTGGCCTGGCCCTAACCGCCGGTTAACGGCGGTTACGCGGTACTGAAGTGTCATTTTCAAGTTTGTCAACTGTCAATAGTGTCAATCGTAAGTGTTTTTATTCGCCGTTGAGCTAAGTCACAAAGCCATACCACCTCATCCTTCAGTAAGAAAAAAAATGTTTTCAATAATGGCGTTGAATTTTTTTTACTTGGAATTCATTTATTCATAAATACAATTATTTACATGTACGTGTCATAAAATTATGAAAATAAGAAAATAAAAAAACACATAAGAAAATTTTGAAAAATAGGTAGATTTGAGGCTTAGGTTGGTAGACAGGTAGACTGAGGGCAAAGTTGGTAGATCTACCTAAAAGTTGGTAGATGTGGCAACACTGCTTGACTGACTTGACAGATTGTAGAAAATACTTCCACTTACTTTTTATTTTCCGAGGCAACGATATAAAACTGTACGGCCAATGCTGACGTCATTTGAAGGGCAAGGAAGGTCAATCATATTTTATCAAAAA
Organism: Chrysodeixis includens; assembly: GCA_941860345.1. Lineage (NCBI taxonomy): Eukaryota > Metazoa > Arthropoda > Insecta > Lepidoptera > Noctuidae > Chrysodeixis > Chrysodeixis includens. The sequence continues at coordinate 169,122 of CALNXA010000006.1, forward strand.
TATCAATCAAATGAGAATATTTTTCATTTTTAATTAGTCCATAATGATCAGCAACGCTTGTTCACTAAACTACTAAAAACTACTACACTACATACTAAAAATATAACGATGTCGGACGGCGGAACGCGGGCAACACTGGCAAGCGCTGCGCCGGTATGGAACGCTGCCGGCGTCACTCTTGCGCACTCACTACTAACAAAATGGCGACGAGTCACGACGGAACGAAATTCTTTTCTTCCTCTTGTTAATCTAGTTCAAGAGTTAATAAATTACTTACTGTTATTAACAACGGTTAGTTTCACTACAAACCTCCTCAACATTTGGTGACCCCGACGTGATATAAGAAACTGAAGACAACAGCGGCGCTAACACGAACGACATAACCGACGAAACCGCGTGGCGTAAGGTGAAAAAAGGCTTGTGTGGTTTGTGGTTTCTGCTCACAGGGAAGTACGCCCAGTTTTAGTATACTTATATACTTTCTACTTTCACAGCCCGCTACCGTCTTTCATATAACTATATTGGAGTCAGATAAAATTACTTCATAACTTACTTTTCCCATAAACTAATACTATGCCAGTTAATAACTTTTTTGCACACTCAAAAGAAATTCCTGTAACTTTCTATATATACTCTCTCCTTTAAGTGCTTAGCTATCCACTAGAAATACTGCACTGCTTTCTATGCACCTCGCTTACGGGACCACCCTGGCATTTTTCAGAGCCGTCGAGACATACACTGCTTCTTGGTTGCCGTCGAGGTGCGCTGCTAACTGCTAAGAAAGATTATCTACTCTGCACGACCTGCTACCTGTGCTGTGTGCCCTGCTTTGCTCGTGATCTGCTGACTAAGACTAAGTTTATTGTCGTAGCTACTGCGCGACTTGCACGGTTTGGCTTTTTATTATTAACCTAATACCTGGTTTGATACTGCTTCATACTTATTCTTGACCGGTCTGTTCAGTTACTTGTGTTTTGTGTTTACTATGGCTGCGGAGTTAAAATCTCTCATTCAGCAGCGGGGTACTATTAAGTCTAGAATAACTATTTTTTCTAAATATTTAAATACTGTCAAGCTAATAGATACTGAATGTCTGCCTAAACAAATACTTGTTGAAACTGAGTTGAAATTATCTAGGTTTAGAGAGTTATTCAATCAGTTTGATGATTTAAAAATTAAAATTGAAAGTTTGGCTCCGGAACAATTAGAAGAAAATGAAATAATTGAAAGTGACTTTTGCTCGAATATTGCTACAGCTCAAATTTTAATTGATACTCATACTAGCCGTGTGCTACCTGTAAATTCAAATTCTGGTTCAACGTCTGGCGGTCAACATGATGCACAAGGAAGCCGGAACTCTAACATTAAGCTACCAACTATTAAGCTTCCTTCCTTTGATGGTAATTACATAAAATGGATGGAATTTCGAGACACATTTGATTCACTAATTAATAAAAACGACACAATTCCAGACATAAATAAGTTCCATTACTTACGTTCATCCCTAGAAGCCGGAGCATCTAATATAATCAAATCCATTGAATTTACAGCTAGCAACTACAAGTTGGCATGGAACTTACTCACTGAGCGATTCGATAATAATAGAATTCTAGTAAACAATCACTTGAAAGCTCTCTTTAACTTTGAAATAATAAATAAAGAAAACTACAAGTCACTCCGTTATATGATTGATTATTATTCAAAAAATATCCGTGCTCTCACCACATTGAATGAGCCAACTTCTCACTGGGACACTTTAATAATTTTTATCATGGTATCCAAGCTGGATGGTGCCACGGGTCGCAAATGGGAGGAACACAGGAGTTCTTTTAATTATTCTCCTACTATTGAAGAGTTTTACACTTTCTTGCGTAATCGTGCTGATGTCTTAGAAACATTGCAATACAGTAAGACTGATGTAACCAAAGCTGAAAAACATACTAAGTCTTTTGTTTCTTCTGTTGATGTAAATAAAAAAAACTGTGTTGTATGTTCACAAGATCATTTACTTTACAAATGTGATAAATTTAAGGATATGTTATTGGATGCCCGATATGATGTAGTTTCAAAGCACAAACTCTGTCACAATTGTTTGCGTCCCAATCATTACTCTTCTCAATGCAAGCATAATCCGTGTGTAATCTGCAAAAAAAGGCATAATGTATTACTTCATAAATCACAAACTAACAGTAATTCTAAAAACTCACCTGCTGACACTTCTGTGGCACCACAAATAACTTCTTCTACTGTTACTATGTTCAATCCTATATCCCTCTCTGTGTCTATGCCTGGGCAGATTCTTTTGAGCACAGCTGAGGTGGAATTAGTTGATAGTGAAACTAATCAGACACATATTGTAAAGGCTCTTCTGGATAATGGAAGTCAGTCATCCTTCATAACTGAAAGAATACAAAGGAAACTTAATATTTCTTGTTCTGACACTAATATTTCAATTTCTGGCATTAACAATAGACTAACCCATACAACTAAAGGGTGTAAAGTGCAGATAAAATCGCGCATCAATTCATTCCACACAAATGTTTCTTGTCTTGTGGTGCCGGAGATAACTGGTTTGTTACCTAGTACTAAAGTTGATCCCTCTCAGTGGAATCTTCCTGAGTCTATTAGGCTAGCCGATCCAAGCTTCTATCATCCCTCTGAGATTGATGTTTTACTAGGGGCAGATGTTTACTGGGAAATTGTACAGTCTAGGCAAATTAAGTTAGGAAAAAATAAACCTACTCTTTTAAAATCCAGTTTAGGTTGGCTTGTGTCAGGCCCAACTGGAATGGACTTTACTACTACTGCAACTACTTATTCTAACTTTTCTCAAGAGATTAAGGATTCTTTAACTAAATTCTGGGAAGTTGAGGATATTCCCACTTTGTCTACAAAAAATAATGTACTTTCTAAAGATGAACAATACTGTGAAGATCATTTTATTCAGAATACTGTCCGCCTCAGCGACGGCAGGTTCTCTGTAAAGCTACCACTGCGTGAGGTCCCTGAGGATGCCTTAGGCGACTCTTATACTATTGCTAAAAGGCGTTTTCTCAACTTAGAAAGAAAATTAAATAAATCAAAAATAAAAAGCGACTATATTGACTTTATAAACGAATATCAAAGGTTAGGGCATCTCACAGAAGTTAACCCTCCGAGTTTTGGTTATTATATTCCTCACCATGCTGTGATTCGCGACAGCAGTGAAACTACTCGTTTAAGAGTGGTTTTCGATGCCTCTTGTAAAAGTTCTACAAATAAATCACTGAATGATATTCAATTTGTTGGACCAGTAGTTCAGGATGATTTAATGGCAATCTTGTTAAGGTTTCGTCAGTATACTTATGTTGTGACAGGTGACGTAGAAAAAATGTATAGACAGGTCATGATAGATAAATCTCAACGTCACCTACAACTCATACTATGGCGGGAAGATGAAAACCAATCACTCAAAACCCTGCAACTCAATACTGTCACGTATGGGACAGCCTCTGCCCCATATCTAAGTACTAGATGTCTTGTTCAACTTGCAGCTGAGTGTACTGATGAAACTGTTGCTAATACTTTAAGACATGACTTTTACGTTGATGATCTCAATACTGGCTCTGACTCAAAATCTATGTTAAAGGCTACTATTGCAGGTGTGATTAAAAAACTTTCTGAGGGTTGTTTTCCTTTGCGTAAATTTCGAACTAATTCTCCTGATATTTTTGATGACATCCATACTACTAATCAATCTCAAGACTTTAGTAAACAATCCTCTGTGCTTGGGTTAAAATGGACACCTAGCTCTGACACTTTACACTTTTCAGTTGAAAATCAAATTATTCCTAAAATTACCAAACGTTCCATATTGTCTAACTCGTGTCGAATTTTCGATCCATTAGGTTTATTATCTGCTTGTACTATTTTTCATAAAATCATTCTACAAAAGCTCTGGCTACTTAAAATAGACTGGGATGATAAAATCCCAGACGAAATAGAAAAATCTTGGATTGAATTCTATGAAAATACCAAATATTTTGCGAAGATTCAAGTACCTAGATATGTTCTCTGCGATTCACCTACTTATATAGAAGCTCATTGTTTTACTGATGCGTCGCAAGATGCCTATGGAGCTTGTATTTACATAAAATCGATTAATAACTTAGGTAAAATAAGTTGTAATTTACTATGTGCTAAAACTAAAGTTTCCCCTTTAAAGTCTGAAACAATTCCTCGATTAGAATTATTAGGTGCCCTACTGGGTGCAAAGTTATTTGTAAAGGTCATTGACTCTTTGAGAATTAATCTTTCACGCTCTGTCTTTTGGACCGATTCAACAATCGTTTTGGGATGGTTACACACTCCACCTAAAACTTTAAAAACGTATGTATGTAACCGTATAGAACAGATTCGGGAATTAACCGATAAAACTACTTGGCGCCATGTACCTACCGAATATAATCCTGCTGATTTGGCGTCCAGGGGTATTCAACCACATCTTCTCTGTGGAAATACATTTTGGTGGCACGGTCCATCCTTTCTAATGCAGTCCGAAAATGAATGGCCTCAATCTAAATGTACGTCCTTAGTTTTACCTGAAACTAAAATAAGTTTAAATATTAAAACTATACCTAATGATATTATACATTTTGATAAGTATTCTAAACTGTATAAATTACAAAGAATATTTGCCTACATACTACGGTTTATAAATAATATTAGAAAAAATAATACTAGTGGTAAATTAAGTGGTCAACTTACTTGCTTGGAATTACATAATTCACTGCTGTTTTTAGCTAAGGCCTCACAAAAGGAAACCTTTTATAAAGAAATTCACTCACTTGAAACTTTTAATAAAATAAATACTAAGTCACGTGTTCTCTCTTTAAATCCTTTCTTAGATGAAAGGGGCATATTACGTGTCGGTGGACGCATTGACAATGCTTCTCATTGTCCTTATGGGAAAAAACATCCTATTCTACTAGACCCCAAACACACTTTCACTAAACTTTTATTTGAACAAGAACACCTTCGTCTCTTGCACTGTGGCCCGCAGCAACTTTTAAATTCTATTCGTGAGCAATTCTGGCCCATAGGGGGCAAGGTATTGGCTGCGACTACCGTGAGAAAGTGTATTCGTTGCTTTAGATTCCGAGCTAAGCCTTTGAATCCCATAATGGGAAATTTACCTCAGTCTCGTGTAACTCCTGCTCCGCCATTTGAAACTTGTGGTACAGATTTCGCTGGACCTTTTTTAATCTTAAATCGGAAAGGTCGGGGTGCTAAGACTTCCAAGTGTTACTTATGCATATTTGTATGTTTTAGTACTAAAGCTGTGCACTTGGAAGTCGTTAGTGACTTGAGTACCGATGCCTTCATTCTATGTCTACGTAGGTTTATTTCACGACGCGGTAAACCCCACACAATTTATTGTGATAACGGTAAAAATTTTGTCGGGGCTAACAACGAACTGAACAGACTGCTTAAGCGAAGTGAATTATCAATCAGCGATTACGGTTGCAAAGAGGGCATCACTTTTAAATTTTCACCAGCATATGCACCGCACTTCGGCGGTATCTGGGAGGCGGGGGTCAAGACGGCTAAATATCATTTAAAACGGATAGCGGGTAACTGTAGCTTGACCTTTGAAGAGATATACACTCTTTTTGCCCAAATTGAGGCTATCATGAACTCTCGACCCATTACTTCTATGTCTGCTGACCCATCTGATTTGTCAGCCATTACACCGGGGCACTTCCTAGTGGGTAGGCCTTTAACTTCACTTCCTTCACCTGCCACTGAGCGAGCTAGCCTCAATCGATACCAGCTAGTTGAACGCTTGAGGCAACACTTCTGGGCCAGATGGAACAAGGATTACTTATCATCCTTGCAGCAACGAGTGAAGTGGCAGCATAAAGAAAACTCTGTTCAAGTCGGCGATCTAGTTCTAGTACTGGATGAGCAACTACCACCTATGAACTGGCTTCTGGGCCGCATTGTCAAGACATATCCAGGAGCGGATGGCGTCTGCAGGGTAGTCGACGTTAAAACTAGGAGCGGCGTCATTCATAGGCCCGTTTCCAGGCTTGCAGCCCTTAGATATTCCCAAGAGCTCCTTGGGGAACATGTCCCCAAGGGGGGGGAGGATGTTCACTAAACTACTAAAAACTACTACACTACATACTAAAAATATAACGATGTCGGACGGCGGAACGCGGGCAACACTGGCAAGCGCTGCGCCGGTATGGAACGCGGCCGGCGTCACTCTTGCGCACTCACTACTAACAAAATGGCGACGAGTCACGACGGAACGAAATTCTTTTCTTCCTCTTGTTAATCTTGTTCTAGAGTTAATAAATTACTTACTGTTATTAACAACGGTTAGTTTCACTACAAACCTCCTCAACAACGCTATTACCTACTAGAAATGGTTTTTCAATTACAACATATAAAAAAAAATGAACAATGCCCATTGTTGCTATAGCATATTGAAGCATTGTTCACACCATCACCCAACATATTATTACGCCTGTACTCATTACAAAGGTTTTAAAAATTATTTCGAAAAAAAAAATGTTCAAGGGCACTTAGGTACAACGTTTTACAAAAAACGCAATACTGAAACTAAAATAAACATCTTTCGATGTTTGTTCTGATGAGATATTCGGTTACGTTTGCTTAGTGCATATTAATTTGTTGTAAAATATTTTTTTTTTATTTGAAGTCGGTTTTTTTTTCTGAATTTAATTATTATAAAACTCATTACGACATAGATATCGATAAAATACAAAAGACGCTCCCATCCCAGTCCCCCCCCCCCCCCCACGTAATGTCATTCTGACAAACGTCACAGGTATCAAGCTATGTTTTACAAGGTATAGTTCACATATCGACCGAGCCCTCGTTGGGCGCCAATTATGTTTCAACCGCATTGTTTGTTGCTTTACACTATGACAGCTAGGATTTAAATACGCAATGCTGATAGTATTGTGTTTTATTTCATATGTTAAAAGATTTTTTTGCTGTCCCTTGTGATTTGCATAGTATAAAACAAAGTCTATTTAACATTTAATGTTTTGTGCATAGAAAAAAATAATGGTCGCTGGGGTTTAATTTAATTGACGTACTGAAACTGGACACGGACCTACATGCTACTTTATTCTAGTCCACATTATTTTTCTTATGATTAACATATGAATAGACTACATAATACTTAAACATTAACAACTGTACCTTTTAATAATACATGTTTTACTTACGTTCAATGCTTGCCGATAAATATAACCAATATTTATGCAACCATTTTTTTCCTACTGCTAGATTTTTTCCGTCACCAATACCAATGTCTTTACATTTCGCTATATCTTATCGTTTTCTACACATTGTTTTTTAAACTGTAAATCGGGTAAACAATATACACATGTGTAGTGTCACTCTTTATTACAACACAGTGTTTCTACTTAACGCTATATCTAACTCGTTTTCTAAACACTATAGTACGTAGCGCCAATTACAAAAAGAGAGACCTAAGCCTTCGTACACCTATACTCTCAATAATGCGGGTCAGTTGTATTGCAGTGCTTGCGACCGGGTCTTTAAATCCAAACTCGGTTTAGCCAGTCTCGTCAGGGCTCACGTTTTGGTTAGGTAAGGTTAGCCCGGGGGGAGTCGGGATAGATTTCCCGAGGGATAGTCGGAATAGACTTTCCTAGGGATAGCCAGGATAGAGTTCCCTGGCGATAGCCGGGATAGAGTTCCCTGGGAATAACCGGGATAGAATTCTCGAGGTACAGCCGGAGTAGAGTTCTCGAGGGATAGCCGGGATAGAGTTCCCTAGGGATAGCCGGGGTAGAGTTCTCGAGGGATAGCTGGCATAGAGTTCCCTGGGGATAGCCGGGGTAGAGTTCTCGAGGTATAGCTGGGATAGAGTTCCCTGGGGATAGCCGGGGTAGAGTTCTCGAGGGATTGCTGGGATAGAGTTCCCTAAGGATAGCCGGGGTAGAGTTCTCGAGGGATAGCTGGGATAGAGTTCCCTGGGGATAGCCGGGGTAGAGTTCTCGAGGGATTGCTGGGATAGAGTTCCCTAGGGATAGCCGGGGTAGAGTTCTCGAGGGATTGCTGGGATAGAGTTCCCTAAGGATAGCCGGGGTAGAGTTCTCGAGGGATAGCTGGGATAGAGTTCCCTGGGGATAGCCGGGGTAGAGTTCTCGAGGGATTGCTGGGATAGAGTTCCCTAGGGATAGCCGGGGTAGAGTTCTCGAGGTATAGCTGGGATAGAGTTCCCTAGGCATAGCCGGGGTAAAGTTCTCGAGGGATAGCTGGGATAGAGTTCCCTGGGAATAGCCGGGGTAGAGTTCTCGAGGGATAGCCGGGGTAGAGTTTCCAAGGGATAGCCGGAGTAGAGTTCTCGAGGGATAGCCGGGTAGAGTTCCCTAGGGATAGCCGGAGTAGAGTTCTCGAGGGATAGCCGGGATAGAGTTCTCGAGGGATAGCTGGGATAGAGTTCAGGGATAGCCGGGGTAGAGTTTTTGAGGGATAGCTAGGATAGAGTTCCCTAGGGATAGCCGGGGTAGAATTCTCGAGGGACTGCTGGGATAGAGTTCCCTAGGGATAGCCGGGGTAGAGTTCTCGAGTTCATTTTAGATTAAAGTTCTCAACATGCAGAGGCCTTGTTGAGAACTTTAATCTAAAATGTGATGGGGCACCTACCAGGGGCCATCCACCCCTGCTCTATAAAAGAACAGACATGGACGGCCCAAAGTAGCTACAAAACTATTACAAATTATGGATGATACGAATTCGGGCTATGGATAGGATATGTTAGATGTTTTTCCTTCTCTAACTATGGAAAACTATGGCACCTGCCTTTCAATACATAAAAATGCAATTAAAATTGGCAGGCGGTGATTCGCCGGCTCCAAGATTGGCCCCCTATTATACCGCCACGATAGGCAGCAGGTGGGCAACACCAGAGAGTAAGGCTAAGGGGTGTAGAGAGGTGCGACACCGATTTCGCCATCGCGGGTCACAGACCCGGAGCGGGTTTCCTCGTTATTACGCCATTAGACACTTCCACCCCCGAGCATATAGCTCTTGCGACCCCCCTCTAGCCAGCCAGTTAAGGCAAGAAAGAGCTGGGAGTCCTCATAAAGAGTGACCCTCTGGGGTATTCAGGTTCCGTTGTATCACCACTCACAAACAGCTCGCCACAAGCTGCCCTGCGGATGTATGCTCCTACATAGACCTTCAGATACATTTTTTATTTATACCTCAAGGTTTGAAAAAGCATGCTAATATGCCCTCAGGTCTTGCGCTATTCCCATGATGAGGTAACGACTTGCCCCGAGGGGTTTTTTGTATTTGTTGTTATAGCGGCAATAAAAACACATTTTTTGTCAAAATTTCAGTTTTCTAGCTATAACGGTTTATGAGATACAGCTTGAATACAGACAGACAGACAGCGGAGGCTTACTAATAGGGTCCCGTTTTACCCTTTGGGTAAGGAACCCTAAAGAGATAAGAGGGTTTCCATACAAGTCCCGCTTTTTATAGATACTGGTACAGAACCCTTGGTGTACGAGACTGCCTCATACATGGCTGGCTCAAACAAGCTTATAATCATCACTTCAAAAATTACGAATATTCATTAAATTCAGAGGCCGAGCTCAACTGAGTTTTTTAATTTAATACGATTCTTGGTATACTATAGTACCAAAGGCCATTTCATGGAATGTGATTACATTATATGTTTCCTATAGTGAGGGAAATTGGGGAAGCTCTGCGAATGAACTGCACTGCGAATATCTATTCTATGCATACATATAATAAATCTGTAGAAGGGTCGATTCTGTACATTGAAAATATTAAAAAAAATAAATAGCGGGGGCTGTTACTGGATCGATACCAAACCTAAATATACAGCGTGGCGCTACCACCCCGACATTAATTTAACACACGGTTAGGACTAGTAGCCATGAATCATTTGAGTCATGATACGTTTTGATATTACGTAAACTAAAAGACTTTTTTTTTCAAAGAAACTAAATAATAAAAATCTATCTCAAATTGTGATCACTCTGTGCGAAAGTTCATTCATCAAATAACTTACGTTTACTCGGTGCGGCAACGTCGCACACGTAGGTAGGTATCTTTGCGCGCCAGCTGGCAACGACGCGTCGCGACTTGTTTAGCATAAAATGTCTCACATTCGGTCCGATCTTTTGGCGGCACAAACAATATCACAAACACAGATCGTACCTACAGCCGCGGAGGTGCTTACTTAAACATCATAACACGCACTTTTATTTGGTACTATTAGTCCATTAATCACTAAATTTATTTAACTGCATTTATTTAAACGCCGTTAATTTCGTTAAATTTTAATGGGTGCACATTTTCTCGATTTAATAGGAGTTCTGTGGTGGCCTTGAAAATGCATTGCGGTTAGGCGAAGGCTAGTTTTGATTGATTTTCGAAACGTTGTAGAACATTTTCACACAATTGTAGGTTTTCATTGTTGCATTCGGTTTTGTCGTGTAGGCAGTTAGAATTAGTATTTGTCATCACAGGTTTACACTATACACAAGAGTTGAGATCACAATCTAGTAACTAAAACAATCGAAAGCGTATTGATCACAGTATCTGATTACGGTGATTACACTAGAATAAATAAAGACAACAACAAATAGGTAAGAGTCCCTTTCTCGAAAACAATCACCAAAACATTAAAGGATTTATGCGCACGAGTGACAAAAAGTGTGTCAACGTCAAGGGGCCCGGCGTGCACTGAGCAGCTGAGTGAAAACGGCGCGCCGCGGCGCGGCGGCTGGATAGAGCCCAGAGGGCGCGCGCGTAGCCTGCGCCGCTCGGGCACACGCATTTGTTTCATCCTGACAGTATTGCTTACTCGCTTTAAAATTCATTGATTTTTTGTTGACATTCGTGACCCCGGCAAATGACCGCTTTGCGATGGTTCTTTACGTACAGGTTGCTCTAACTTGCATTATTTTTAAAAAATTCATAACTCCGTAAATATTAACATTTAATGAATTTAAAATTCATTTATTGAATAATAATATGGTAATGTATACCTACGTGTGTAAAATTTATGTCGGAGTGGTAGCGCCACCCTGTATGATTAAAAAAAAATTTGTCTGTCTGTCTGTATGTTCAGGCATCACGTGAAAACTAACGGTTTGATTTCGATGGAACTTGGTATAATTATACCTTATTATCCTGGGCATAAAATAGGATTCAAATTCAAATTCAAATCATTTATTCTGCAAATAGGATAAATTTTATCACTTTTACATGTCATCTTAAATTTGAGCTCGCTGGAATCGACATTTCCTAACTGGCTACCCTGAGAAGAAACGTCGAAACAAACTCAGGGGTCATCGCCTCTTTTCAAGTCCAGACAATAGTGTTTTCACATTGAGTAAACAATATGCAGGGTCTGGACTGGCCTTTAGACGAAAGAGCCAGATCGATCTGAGGAAGCTTGTGCCAACAGGCGGCACGCAAGCCCCGAATAGCTCATGCAGCTCAACCATTTTTGAGGGTGCTGCACAACCCGACACATGACGATACCGCCAGTGACACGACAAAAAAATGTCAGGCAATAACTTACTCAGATCGCCAGATTGAGATAATTAGGAATATTAATTATGATAAAGTAACAAAATTGTATGGAAATTGACCTGCATTATGTTTACTCTTACAAATAATATTTACCAAATAATTCTAACATATTACAATAATATGATTTAATATGTATATCAGTTGTAAAGATAATATGCAAAGCACAAGATATCATGTCATACTAGTAAAACTGTATATGCAAAAGCACAAAGCATGTCATGAAATAATATTTAAAACAATTATATGCAATAGTGCACAAAAAAACATGTCAGCATGCATTAAAAAAAAAAAAAAGAAAAATTCAGACAGCGAAAGATAGCTATATTAGCGAGCAGCTCAATCCCAAGCGTTTTTATCAGTTACGTAATCAGATATTTTGTAATATCCTTTTTTAGATAATTCAGTTTTAATAAAAGTTTTAAACTTCTTAATAGTTAATTCGCGAACATTAACCTATTAACCGCCTACGTCGGATTAATCCGACAAATATTTTCGGGCCCATTTCGCCAGAGTCGTATATTTACGACCAAAATATCACTGCTCGTTTAATCAGCTTTTTTATTTAATTACGCTGTATTCTATCAAAAATATGTTTATATTAGGCAAATAGTCAACTAAGTAATCATTTACAGTTTAATACACTTTAGTCTCTTAATTAGAACTCCTAAAAATAATGTCCAAAGTTAGATGAATTACTAACATTATTTTTAGAAAATTGTATTGATGTGCAACGCCCATGACGACAAAATCCGACATGAGGGACGGGACATATGCTCAGATTTACCGATACAAAAATAAACATAAATCAAAACATAAACATAGTTTAAGTAATAATTAATAAATCGTTCAAATTTTTAAACACTTTTTGTTTTACTGGCTTGCGAAAAATGTCGAATAATTTCGTAAGGTACCTAAGTAGTATTCAAGTTGGTAGGTACCTATATCTCCACCAAGCTAAGTTTACACCTCGCTGGAATACGGCATGTACCCGTGTACCTACATATAATATAATGTTAAAAACAACAAATGCAAAGTAAAATCTAACAAAGTCATAGCGAATCCTTTTTTACAGCCCGTACCTAAGCCTCAGTGTGACGTAAACGACGCGAGGTGCAAACTTAGCTTGGTGAGATGTAGTTGTTAGTTAACCACGCTCGCAAATGCAAATGTCGTTATTAAAACGAAATATCGACATCGCAAAGTTAAGTATTGCACATCCCTCTTTCTTTTAGGTATTTAATTTTCGATTCACTGTGCCGGGCGCTAGGGACACGCCAACTGTTCTGAAGTCGGGCGGTTAAAAGGTTAATGGGAAGCTTATTATAAAAACGTATACATTGACCCATGAACGAATTGCTTACTCTGTGGAGGCGAGTGGAGTGAACAGTTAAATTATGTTTGTTCCTCGTATTCAATGAATGCACATCAGACATTTTTACAAAATCAGGTTGGTTTTTATGAACATACATTAGATTTTCATATACACAGTATATACAACGTGTAACGGAAATAACGCACATCCACAGACACCCCAAAAAGAATATCCTTTTTTATCCACAATGAATGTATTGAAACATTTTTATCATTTTCTTAGATATTTGTTTTTATTACATATTGTCAGAATAATTTGTACAAATAATTGGCAAAACGCGTGGGCGCCCTATTGCTCAATACGTTACGCGCGCACACAGACGCACAAAAGTGGAGGTCTCGCAGCGCGCGCGGCTTCTCCAATACCTACTATCATAAGTTCATAAAATCATAACATACGAAAAGTAAAACCCTTAAAACCAATTTGAAAACCTAAAGAGATTATCTACATTCTTATGTACGTAGATACTATGACGTCTTTGGAAAAAATTGTTTATGTTTATTATTAGAATTGTTTAGTATGAATGATTTTAATAACCGTAAGTTATTGTTATTAAAATGCTGATAGAGATGAACTTGATAGGTACCTAAACAAAGGCGGCGTGTTTAAAAGATATTAATCATAATAATTAAACAATGAGAAACTTACATGTTTAAAATTAATCGGCACTCATACGACGGCGTCCTGTTTTTAAAACACTTTCAAAATGTCCACCACCTTGTTCTGTGCACTTAAAAGCTCGTTTACGCAATTGTTGTCGCAATTCACTTAACACTAGAATGTCCCTTTTCACTGTTTCAAAAGCAGCCACTATCCTATCTTTAAGGTCCTCGGCACTTGTTGATTCGTCACAATACACTAGGTTACAATACGTTCGCCACACGTACATGTGACTGACGTTAAAGCGTGGTGCGGCTTCTCTGGTACTTTGCTGAGGATTCTCGCTAAAGTAGTCGAGTATTTCATCTTGTAGACGAGTAGATGCCTGCACGTTTCTCCCCCTGTCGATGGCCGTATTCGGTCGAAATGTTCCGAAGTCTCGAAGCCGCTGGGTAGCGCTTAGCATAGTCCTGCGGTCAACACTCGTGCCGTGCCTATCATTAAATGTTCTACACGCTAATGCTACGTTATCACCACACTGTGCTAGAGTCCTCACCATCTCGGTGTACTGTACGTTAGTATACCGGAAAGACATCACGCGCGAAAGTTTTGTTTTGACAAATAATGACAAACATTCACTGATAACGATCGGCCGATGACTAACGACAAGGAAGCGCGAGCCACGCGGGCGCCGCCGCGCCGGCGCCGCGCTCGGCTGTCTCGCTCTTTCCTATTGTATTACGTATTTCGGCGGTCCTTTTTATGTATCTTTGTTAGTGTTTGAAAGTGTGAACTTGTGTGTGTGTTTGAAAGTGTGAACCGCTGTGAATTGCTAAAGCCTTATTGCATCGACTTAAGGCTCATTTTCGTTTACTTCGAGTGCTTTATGAAAATAGTGTCTACAATTTAATTATTTCTAAATATTTTTTTGGTAAAAAAAAATATTTATTTTTATTAATGAAATGGATTCTGTTATCGATTCTGAACAAAGTAGTTTCAGGATGTGCGTTAATTATGTTACACGGTGTATATACTGTGAAGTTACAGTCAGAATGTTTATCTCTTTGAATTTCTCTCGGAGAGAAACTCTGGGGCCCAGGTTATAAATACCGCGAATGGCCCTTTTTTGTAATATAAAAATTGTGTTAATATCAGCACAGCTTCCCCAGAGGAGGATGCCGTACGTCATTAGGCTATGAAAATAACTAAAATATACTATTCTGGCTGTATCCACATCAGTTATCTGTCGGATTTTTTTCACAGCATATGCTGCTGAACTTAGTCTGGCTGACAATTTCTCAATGTGTGGGCCCCACTGTAGTTTGGCATCAACAGTTATGCCAAGAAAAACAGTTGATTCAACAGGGCTCAACTCTACTCCGTTCAGTTGTACATTGGTATTTAATTGCCTCACATTAGGCGTTGAAAACTTTATCAATTTAGTTTTTGTCGGATTTAAAAGTAAATTATTAATATTGAACCAATGGACAACCTTCGAGAGTGCATTGTTCACATCGTCGAAATTTTGAAGTCGACGCTTAATTTTAAAGACCAGAGAGGTGTCGTCTGCAAATAACAAAATGTTGTGATTTTCCCTTATATGAAAAGGTAAATCGTTTATATAAATAAGGAATAAAAAAGGACCAAGAATTGAACCCTGCGGAACACCCATTGTTACCACAGACCCTTTAGACCTTTTACCGTTAACATCTACACTCTGAATTCTATTATCTAAATATGATCTTAACAGGCTAAGAGCATTGTTTCTAATGCCATAATGGCGCAATTTCTTGATTAGTGTGGCATGGCACACGCAATCAAAGGCTTTGGACAAGTCACAAAAAATGCCCAGAGCATCTTGCGAGTTCTCCCAAGCCTCATATATATTTTTAAGTAATTCCACTCCTGCATCAGTCGTAGACCGACCTTTCGTAAAACCGAATTGTTTATTGTGAAACAAACGGTGTTTATTAAAATGTCGCAACATTTGGTTCAAAATTAACTTCTCAAAAATTTTGCTCAGAGTTGGCAAAATTGAAATAGGCCGAAAATTTGTTGGGTCGGTTGTACTACCTGACTTGAAGAGTGGAATGACTTTACTAAACTTCATCAGGTCTGGAAATATACCGGATGCGACACAAGAGTTGAACACCACTGCCAGAAAAGGGGAGATAGATTTAATGATCGATGATACAATATGTACAGATAGTCCCCAAAGATCAGCAGTTCTTTTTACTTCTAGTTGTCTAAATGATTCAAAGATGTCCTTGCTGCTAACAGTTGTAAATTCAAAACCCGTGCCACACTCCGCAACACATTCCTTGAGTATTGAATATGCGGCAGTAGCAGACGACAACAGAGTCCTGGTTGTTAAAATAGGAATATTAGTAAAGAAATTTTCAAACTCTGTTGCCACCTCCATATCCGCCCTAACATCAACATCATTAATTTTAAGGTGAAAGTCTCTATTTTTCACTGTAGTCCTTCCGGCTTCTGCATTAATTACATTCCAAGTAGTCTTAATTTTATTAGCAGAGGACGATATTTTATTTTTAACAAATAAAGATTTAGCACAAGTGCAAGCAGTTTTAAAAGTCTATGAATACCGTTTAACATAATCTCTAAAATTCTCACTATGATTGTGTTTTCTTTCCTGATATAATTCATATAACTTAAGTCTACTTTTGCAAATACCTGGTGTTGCCCAATCACTAAAGGTAACCCGATCACAGACCAAAAGTGATCTTGTGGTAAAAACCTTCTTAAATTCTGAATTAATTAAATTGAAAAGTAATGTGTACGCTTGATCTGGATTACTGTGGTAGGGTAAACCAGGTAATTTTACATTTAAATTATTATCAAAACAATTCTAAACGATGTTTGGTAACAGGAATATATTTTACAATTTTACGGTTTATTTTAACAGACTTCGTAGGATACGAGACCAACTGGCCACAGTGATCAGAATCAAGTGCATTAATAATTGAATTAAAAGTAGGTTTAAGATTTGTAAAAATATTATCTATACAAGTAGCACTAGTGGCAGTTACTCTCGTTGGCTCGAGGAATGTCCTGTGTAGATTATAAGACCTAAATAATGTTAAAAATCTATTGACAATAGAATTGTTTTCTAAGAGATTGATATTAAAGTCTCCACAGACAGCAATCGTTTTATTAGAACTACTAATTTTAAATAATACATCTTCAAGTATTTTTTCAAATGTGTCAAATACAGCACATGGGGGCTTGTACACGCTCAACACAAGGAACTGCTCAAGCTCAATACATGCTATCTCAGCAACTCGCTCAACAGACAGGCTTACAATGTCTTTACGTTCTTTAAATTTTAGTTTTTTATTAACAATAATTAATGAGCCACCACGTATGAAGTGTACTCTGCTGAACGAGCTTGCCACCTGATGATTATTGAAGCTTAACATGAACTGGTAGTCTTTTAACCAATGTTCAGTAATACATAGAATATCGACACTATTACAGTTCATGAACAACTCCAATTCTAATTCCTTACCCATCTAGGGTTGCCAGACGCTAAAATGCAAAGGCCGGACTGCGCACTATATAAGGCCGGACATTTTTCTCTAAAAGCCGGACATATTTTTTTATTACCAAACATAATGTTTTTACAGCTGGGCTGTTGTAAAAAGTATTTATACATGATGTAAAGTGATGATGAGATCGAAGATGGAGTCTTTCAGATATGCATATTCGATATTTATTAAAAGATGGACATAATCTATATATATAAAACTCTTCCGTTACTGACTGACTGACTGACAGACAACGCACAGCCGAAACTACTGGTCGTAGAAAGCTGAAATTTGGCATGTAGGTTCCTTGAGATATGTAGGTGCACTAAGAAAGGATTTTTGGAAATTCAACCCCTAAGGAGGTAAAAAGGGGTAATAATGTTTCTATGAAAAATCTTATTCCTTGGGTTTATAAACTTGAAACTTAGCACAAACACGTATATGGTCAAATAAATAAGTTTGGCATTATATTTTTTTCCAAACTACCCTCCAATAGTGATTTAGGGGGTTGCGATTGGTGACTGATTGACATTCGCGCAGCCATAGCCGCTCGGTGTAGGAGTCTAATATTTTGAACAAAGCTTTCTTTAATGACGGGAGTGAGCATTAAAAAAAGATTTTTGGAAATTGTACCCCCAAGGGGGCGAAAAGGGGTAAAAACGTTTATATGAAAAATATTATTCCTTAGGTTTATAAACTTAAAAATTGGCACGAACATGTGCATCGGCAAGTAAATAAGTTTGGTAATGTAAGTTTTTCCAAACTACCCTCCAATCGTGATTTCGCGGGTGCGATTTGCTGACTGATTGATTAACGCACAGCTGAAACCTCTCGGTATAGAAGTCAGATATATCAGCGGGGCGGGGTAGCCACGCTCACGCACGCCACGCACTGAGCAGCGAGCGCGATGCGCGGGGCTGAACGACAGTTTGCTCTCTGCTCGCCCGCACTTCGTTGTACGAATCGCCACTCTGACAAAAAGCCTGACAAAAGCCGGACAGGCCGAACACGTACATATTTGGCCGGACGCGACCGCAAAAAGCCAAACATGTCCGGCTAAAGCCGGACATCTGGCAAGCCTATACCCATCAAACCCTGAATGTTTTGATGAACAATGCTTAAATTATTTTTACTACTAACATTCAGTGAGCTTGACAGGCCAGGCATGGAAACTGGACATATATTGCCAGAGGTTGACTCCATTGTCTTATTATCTAATTTAAATTACTTGGAACAAATTCCAAGGTTGTTTGAGAAAAGCTACTATTATCTATCTGCTCAATAGGAGCAGTGTGTTTAGCCAAACAATTGGCTTTGTTCAAAATAGAATAAGATAGCGAACATGCTATCAGTCTTTTAAAATAATTTGAAAGATAATAGTTATCTTTTGTCAAAAAATAATTATTACTAATGATTACATTAGTGTCAATAAATTCAATTTTGTCACTGTATAGTGACATTGTATGCAGTTTCATATTACACTTATATCTATTTGTATTTTCTGTCTGTGACAATCCCCTACCATATGGAAGTGCATATAAAATTATATTTTTAACATTTAATTTTGATAATTGTTCAAAATAGTTAATAACCATGTTTACACTACAATTACCTCTTCTCCCAATTAATGCAATAATAGTGGTAGACGGACAATAGGTGCCACTTATTATTTTTTCTAATACTTGTTTATAATTTGCTGCAGGCATACAACAATTGAGTACCTGAGCACCTAACTGTTCATACAATTTATGACATAAATTTTGTCCGATTTCATTACTAAACAACATAATGTTATTGCTTTTATTTTTTAACAAATAATTATTATTAATTTGTGTGGCGAAGGAAGTACTGGAGAGACTGTTACACAACTCCACAGAATGAGTCAAAGGCTGAAGTGACTCCAGAGAAATAGCCGGCTGTGAACAGTCCGGTGAATCTGTTTGACAGTCTGATGTTTGACTGTTTAGTAGGGACTTATACAATCTTTCATTTTCACTACAAAGATCCACCAAGCCATTCATTGCCAGTATATGTTCCCCTATTTCTTTCTGAGAAGTGTCATATTTAATAGTAATTTTACTTAAAGAGTCTTGTAAATGGAGAATCTCTGACTGAAGGTGTTGTATATCAGCCTCATATTTAGACATTGAGCTGTCATAGCTTGTTTGAATATTTTTAAATTTGTGTAAAGTTTTTAAATTATACTTAAAACATTTTTTATAACTTTTAATAAGGTTTTGTGTCTTCTTAATTTGTTTATTAATTTTTATGTATTTTTTTAACTTATTTTTACTACATTTCACTTTTCTGATGTGTGACTCTGATGTTATAGTGTTATCACAAGTTAAATCAATAGTTTCTATTAGTTTGTTACTACCCAAAAGTGAGTTGGCAGATGGAGCTGCACCAACCAATCTATCGAACAGTGCATGTGTACACTCTGTCCGAATCCTTTGGTTGGCACAGTCCATCGCGAGAATAGTGTCCTGGGCTTCACTTAATCTACACTTCAGCTCAGCGTTGTGCCCGAGGGTAAGGTCAAACTCACCGCTGCACTGGTCAAACCGGTCGACTATTGACTTAAGGTTATCCCGTTCCTCGGTGATGTTTACTAACTGGCAATGCAGTTCTGCCATCTCACTTTTAAGTTTGCTATTATTGTTTAATATGAGTAGTACTTCCTTCTCATTATCATCTTGCTCCTTTTGCAACTCCTCACACAAATTCCTATATTTATTTAATTCTTGTAGCGTTAGTTGGAGTTTAGACTCTTCCAAGCGAGCAGCGCCCCTTCTGGTCATTACTCTGTCCATTTCAAAAAGATAAAAGGGACAGGTAACAACTCAAAAGGATGTTGGTATAAGTACTAAGTTTGTGCGAGGATATACAATGAGTAAGGGTGTAAGTGTTGTAGCCGGTTTATTGGCAATATGTACCGACTTACAAGTGTGCTAAAAGAAACTCATAAAAGTAATAATAAACACTTACAATCCTTTCGATGACAATGCACTTTACAATGTACGTTACAGTTTAACTTTGTTTGACAGCGAAACTTGTCACGAGTTTAAATCACTTTACAAGCCAAAGTAGACCAAATCACGACAAAATAACATTGCCCAACCAATTTACACTCGATATTGTACATAAAATATACATTTAAACGTTATTTATTATAAAAAATACAATTAAATTAAATTTATTAATTGGGAGAAGTTTTGTTGACGTCTAGTCAACAGTGTTGCCACAGACAAAAAAAAACCAGATACTTTGTATTCCTGAAAAAACACCCAGAAAAATAAATAAGTACCTAAAAAAAACTTTACTTAGATTACTGGATTTGATGTCATTTCTAAAGACTGTTCCGATCAGTTATTTGTAAATATTATAGTACGTTTATAGTTTAAGTTTTCATCGCTAATTGGTTTATTTAGGTTGGTATTTTATTTTCTTATTGTTTATCTTTGGAAACAGGATATAGTAATTAGGTTATAATGGTAAAGTAGGTTAGTTATTACACTCATATTTATTTCTCTCATCTCATTTCATTGTATATCTGTATATTTTTATTTTTGCAAACTTTTCGTCACTGTCAGAGTAATTTACTGCATGTAGCAGTAAATTACTCGGAAGGTCGGAATTACTATGAAAAAAATATTTACTACAGAACGCGAGCTGAACAGCAGTAGCTCAATAGAGGGATCTCCTCAATTATTTAATTATAAGCCTAGCCGTATTTGGGTCCAATAGATATGTAATACAGATGTCAGAGTTACTCAAAATGGAGAAAATAAACCATCCACGCGGACGGAGTCACGAGCGGAAGCTAGTTTGTGAATATTTAGAATGTTGCGACGTTTTCTGTGATTGTCCCTTAAGAGCTAGCTACTAATAGTGGCAACAATACAGCATGTATATTTGAACGACGGACTTATTCAAACCACCAATAGTTTTTGCATAGACTTCGCCAATAAACGTATAAACAATAAAAAAACCCTGATTAATGACGAACAAAACCGTTCCAAAAAAGTCCTAAAAACATCGCAACGTTTTAACAACCTTGCGATAAGCGCAGAACATATGCGCGGTCAATGACCGACGCCGACGTAACGCGGCGCGGGCGCGGGGGGCGCGGGGGCGACATCACAAAGGAAAGGGGCGGGGCTTGCGCGCTCGCTGCCTTAGCGACAGGAGAGGCACGTGTTTGGCGCGTGATATTAGGCATTTTGCGCTCTGTGTTCATAAATACTGTATTTTATCGGATAATTATATGAAAAAATTAAGGTCATAGTTTTTTGACATATTTGTGACAAGAATCGAATACTGACCACCCTCCTTCAATAAGTCCGTCGTTCAAATATACACGCTGTATAATACATTCAGGACAAAACATATCTTTATATAAGAGCGGGTACAATGTGAGTAAGCATAACGGCAGCCTACGCTATTAGCACAGTCTAAATATCATACAGACGTCCGACGCCTTTGATCTTGTGGAAAATGCCGACGTCTTGACAGTATCGCGACGGCAAGGGTTGTCAAAATTAAAAATATTAAATAAAATTATTTATTTATTGCAGATCAACATCGTTAACATTATAATCATTAAAAAAGTGTAACCTAATATTATTATAACTTGCTGATGAACCAAATTGTATAATATTATTATAAATAATATTAAATAAAACAATAATTATAAAATGGGTAACTGACAAATTTTTACGGGTTCTAGATTTAATAGATTTGAAATTTCTATTGGCTGAACTTAATTATATAAAAAAATCCTCATCCTAAATAAATAATTTCAACAAAAAAATTACTGGGAAGCAATCGCATCGTTTCGTATTATACTCCACTAAACTCAGATGTTCAAATAATTTGAGCCCAATATTGTTTTCGTTAAAAGAAAAAGATCGCTATCAATTCTGTTTCCAACCTAAGTATGTAGTCCACGAAATCATCCGGAGGGACTTGTAATGCTCCAAAACGATCACGACTAGTGTCATATGCTCTCAGGCGGATTTTCCATTTTCCTTCAGGTACCTAGCCTACCTACCTATTCATACTTCTTTCCGTCCACCATTCAGCCATTTTGTTGGCGTTGTCAACTTTGACGGGCATGACAAATATTTTTATTATTAAATTTACGTATTCACTCTACAATAACAAAACATTATTTATTTACCTTTCTTCTGTTCGTGGAAGCCTGAATGAAACCGCAGATCTTTATTAATACGAGATGAAGACTTGCAATCTCTCACAGCACACGTCGTATGCACCATTTTATAAAATAATTACGAAAACAAACACGCGTAAGCCCTGAATGACGTGTCCCCGAACTGTTAACATTATTTTGTTCGCAGTTCCGCGTCCCACCCCTCGCAACCCGCACGATTGCCCTGTCTAGACGCCTTCGTCGGACGACTGTATGACAATAATATATTTAGATTGTGCTATTAGTTAGTGGCATGACCGTGGAAAGATACAGTCGCGAGCGTGTCGCAGTGACGAACAGTATGCTATACAGCCTTATCGCTGTTAGGCATTTACTTTTTAGAAACGACTTTAAAAACTCCTCTATGTATTTTATACCGTGGTAGAGGCTACCAAAGCTTGAGATTCTACAAAGCTACAAAGCCAAGGCTCACCTACCACCATATTTTATGTTAAAGTAAGACTGTTGCTATGACTGTCAAACTGTGTTGTATTCGTACAACTGCAATCATCTTACTTTCTGACATGGTGGTTCTTGCTTAGTGAACTGCTCAGTGGTCGGCAACCATGTCACATAATATCGTTACTCTTAACACAAAGAAACAATTTAATATAGATTGTGTCCCATTGTTTAAAAAGCAGGCGGTAAGGCAGTTATTGAGATCAACCAATCAAATGAATCTTCTGTCTACAGTAGTCTACTGTAGTCCACTGCTGGACATAGACCTCTTCCAATTTGTACCGATCCCCCGCTTTCCGCACCCAGCCTGCCTCAGCCACCTTGTTCAAGTCATCTGGGCTAGGGGACGCCCCACCTTACGTTTGGTCCTCGCGTGGTCTCCACTCTAGGACTCGTTTGCCTCCAAGGCCACCGGTCTCTTTGACAGCTTGCTTATTCTGCGAACTATGTTGTTAACTTTAGTTCCATTTCGAATGACCTCATTTCGAGTTCTCTTTTGAAAAAAAGCTTCAGGCATAGCACTCCATAGCCCGCAGCACGACTTTTCCCGTAAAGAAATAACCTCACTCTCAGTCAATTTTTCGGCGCCGTAAGTAGTTGAAGACGTTTGTGTTTAGGCATTGCAGTAACGGCGAGGAGAAAACCGAAGGGTAGTTAGCCAAATGCTGCCATCTAAGCTAGTCTATCTAGCTAGTTCTTTTTCGCAGTGGTTTTTACCGGGCTTGATGTTGCCATAAATGTTACAATTATGAACTAAGCCATTTATGACCTTAGATGTCTCTGTGTATTTGTAAGCCAATATTAATTTATAACGAATATATTTTAAGGTTATGAAGATATGAGTTATCATAATGTTAAATTTTCTTTGAAACTCCTAAGTGCAGATGTTAATAAATGAAAAATGTAGTGTATACCTAGTTCGTTCCGTTTTGTTTTGTTTGTTTGTAATCCGACACACTGCTCACCCTTTGGACGGCGATGCCTGCATGAAAGGAGAAGGCTACGAGTGATCGTTTTGTAGCAGGAATCGTGTAGACTCAGCGAGGAGGCCTCATCACGAGACCAACGTCATGGTGTCTGATTGTTGCTTGCAGAGGAGTGGGACGCGTTGGCTCGGCTGCCCGGAGGCCCGCTCTCCCTAGTCCAGCCGTTCAACCACTTGCGGGTCCCGTTTCCGAGAGAAAGAGAAGGTGAAGGTAAGCTTGTTTGGTACCTACTCTTTCTATTTCAAGTAGCTAAAAGCCTGCATTAACATATAGGCTTTTTAACCGACTGCATCAGAGGAGGCTTCTGTTTTAACTGCTGTTATCCACATTAGGCAGCAGCTTGTATACGTTAGTTTCTGTTTTTGCTGAAAGCATGGGCAGTGTGGATTATTGAGTTAACACGCTAGCACTTTATACTTCCTACGACAGGTAGGTTTTGCCACAACATTAAGGGCATATCCAACTAAAGGTTTACACAAGGTCATGCCTTACTATCTGTTATTCTGAGGCAAAACGCAAATTTTCCTGGACTTTAGAATTGCCCTTGTCAGACCAATACTTATGTGAATGATATTATTTTCACAGTATATACAGGGTGTAAGGAAACTACTATAACGACCCTGAACAGGCGTATACTACTATCAATCTAAATACCAGAAAACGTATTTTTGGAGGTCAATATCAAAAACTGTTAAAGTTATTAATTTTTGTTCCATCCATCTAACGCAAAATTCTCCCCGAAACTCGGCAAAATTTCATAACACTGACAACACTCCACACCACCGCGGCATCTATCTGATCTATTGTACTATTGCTTTAAAGGAGCCGACAGGTCCAAAATAAAATAAAATGTCAAAAAAATAATGTTATTTATTTTATGTCAAAGGAACCGCCAGCCTTTCGGCGCGTACACAACTACCGCGGTTTCCTTTGATGATGCCGCCGACCGACCGAGCGACGCTCAGTCAGTCTCAGTCTCGTGTAGAAAGCGCTTCTGACAAGACTTCCGTGTTCTTATTAGATTTTCGCTAATTGTTAAGATGTCGTACTCTAACGAAACTTATTTCGATATGTTAATGTGTCTCGGTTATTGTAACTGCAATTATGCGGCTGCTCGTAGAGAGTTTGAGGTGCGTTTTGGTGCGCGAGGTATACCAGTGCCGTCCGTACAGGCATTTCAGCGTCTCCACGTCAGAACGTTCCAAACTGGCAATGTTCACAGTACGGAGGTGCAACGTGCTGATACCGGGAGGCCACGAACACATGACGACCTCGAAGAAAGTGTTCTTGGTATGTTTGCCGTGGATCCTACGCAAAGCACGCGTGTAGCTGCGGCGGAGTTAGGGACAAACCATATGCGTGTATGGCAAGTCCTAAATGAAAATGGACAACGTCCTTTTCATTATCAACGCGTACACTCTATTCTGCCCAGTGACTACCAACCTAGGGTCCAGTTCTGTACTTGGCTTATTGGTAAAGTAGAACAGGACCACAGCTTTTTGAACCGAGTGCTCTTCACTGACGAATGTTCGTTTGTTAGGACGGGTGTATTTAACAGCCACAACGAACATGTGTGGGCTCTCGAAAATCCGCTCGCCATGAAACCGAGCCATTTCCAACATCGTTGGCGCATTAACGTGTGGGCTGGTATTCTTGGCGACCGAATAATCGGCCCGTATTTTTTACAAAATACCATGAACGGCCAAAACTATCTTAGTTTCTTGACCGAACACTTAAGTGAAGAGTTGGACGACTTAAGTCTAAATTTTCACCGGGCAATGTGGTTCCAACACGATGGTGCTCCCCCACACTACACACGTGCAGTGCGCGATTATTTAGATACCCAATTCCCGCGGCAATGGATCGGGCGAGGAGGACCAGTCTTGTGGCCAGCTCGTTCTCCCGATCTTACTCCTTTAGATTTTTATTTGTGGGGTCACGTCAAAGAAATAGTTTTTAAAAAAGTGTGCGATACGGAAACCGAGCTTAGAGCTCGAATTACCGCCGCTTTTGAAACTATTCGAAACGACAGAATGACATTAAGTAATGTGCGCGACAATGTCATCAAACGGTGTCGAAGATGTATTGAAGTCGGCGGCAGGCACGTGGAACACGACCGCAAAAGTATACAACAAGTTGATGTTTTGTTACGCACGTAGCTTGCCGGAAGATTGCAGTTACAAAACCATAAAAAAAGTCCTTTTCAGGGCTACATTTTGTTCAATGTTTCTTATGGATGTCTAACAGCAGATACCTACACACGCATAAGGTACATCAAATAATAAACTTAATTTTCATCATAAATTACACACGAATAACTTACAATCACTAAAAACATTCTAAGACTCGGTAGGTATTTATTCATTTAAAAGAAGGCCAACCTAAAACATAAGAAAATAGTTCCTACGTAACAGATACCTACTTCACTACTTTACAACATCTAAAATACTTAATACCTTAGCTTACAAAAAATGGTTCCTTAAAAAACGCAGTAGGAAAAGTACTAAACCGCCAATACATTAAAAGGTATTTTTAATTCACCATCATTGAAGTTACGTTTATCACATTTTAATGACGAAAATATTTACAATCGTTAGAATAATTTTATTAAATATTATTTAGAGAAACATGATTAATTCTTTTTAGCAAGCTCATTACGGCCAATCTAATTTATAAACACATTTTTCATTTGTCTCTTGACTACGATATCCAACAACTTCAAAACAATTGTAAATTCGTATCGTTAGTCGTACGTAGGTACAATAATAATACTATCGTCTCGCATGCGACAGCGACAACCACTAAGTAAATAAACCACTTAAGAGTGCTTACTTTACACAGAACATAAATATTATCTTTCTCTAAACTAAATTAAAATACATTATCAAAACAGGTACCTAAGATTTTAGTTATTACAATAGAAATCTGTATTATCAGTTATCACTAAATTCAACTACTAACAATAAATGGTTAATTTGCCTACAGTTGTATACCCTACGAAAGATATTGTACCCAAATGTATTGTTAGTTTTCTTTACTGACAAATAATCTCAAAATTATGTTGACTCGTCGAGCGCCTAACTGCCTATTTTAAAAAACCAATTCGATGCTCACCACTGGATTCATTATTTTGTGGTAGGTATTACAACGATACCACCGTGACTCACCGTGGCTCTTTTGAGTGTGAATCGTAAATAAAATGCTAAACATCAGCATATGATTGTAAATCTGCAAGGTAATGAATTTCGTCTTTAAAACACGTAGCGTAGGTAAAAATAGAACAAATATCATACGTTTTGCGATGAAAATATTAATTGAACCTAATGCCTTCACAAATAAGGTTGCCTTTGCAAAGGTGCCGTCTTGCGATAGCGGCACCTTTTTATTTTATGTCAAAAAAGCCGACCGTCCTTTCGGCAAATGCACTAATTTTCTTTGTTGGGACCGACATAGGGACATGATCGATATTAGAAAAACATCGATATCTAATATCGATGTTTGACTTTCATCATTCAAAAGCGTTTAAGTTGACAGTTTTTTATTACTCTCTCAGGAAATAATAAGTAAAGAAATAATTTCTCTCCTACTTGAGTGAGAGTCCGCCATTTCATCAGTATTTTTTTATGACGTTGTCACATTCAACTATCGTCAGTAAACCGACGTTACAGACAACCGTTTTTTTTTCTAAAAAGATCGATTTAGCGAAATTATCAAACTCAAAAGTACGATTGATTGATGTTTTCCAGCTAAACATCGATATTTCTTCACCATCGATGAATATCGATCATCCCTATCCCGACATCAGTGCCAGTCTGATCACGGATCAGTCTCGTGTTTAAATTCGTCTCGATAAGACCTCCGAATTGTTATAATTTTCGCTAGATGTTATGGCTTACTCTAACGTTACTTATTTTAATATCAAGTGCCCGAAGGAAGTTTGACGCGCGATGTAGTTCGCGAGTGGTATATCAGTGCCGTCGGTACAAGTATTACTAGCATCGTCTTCACATAACGAGCCAAACTGTGAGTGTTAAGGCGAGTCTTAAAGCCAGTACAGGTGTGAAAGTAACAGTGTTATTAAGTGTGATGTGATTAAACGGTTCAGAGGAGTGTTGAAGTCGAGCACGATAAACAAAATTTACAATTAAAAGTGTTAGCTTTATTACACACGTAAATTGCCGGAATACCAGGTCGCTGGCCACCGCAATATCAAAAAGTCCTTTTCAGGGCTACATTAAGTTCATAGTTTCTTATGGTTGAGTAACGGCAAATACCTACATACACCTGTAAGTACCATTAACATTGTTATCATCTCACATTACACACAAATAAAATTAAAATAATCATTGCGACCAACGACTCGCTAAACATACCTAGGCTAATTATTCAAGTGAAGTTCATACCTACATTCCTTTCTCATAGTTATTATTTTTAGTTAGAATTGTGTTGAAAGGTCAACTGAGGTAAATAGTTGGTAGGTAGAACAGGGATTTTCCGAATCAACTGCTTCAGGCGTTCGCAAAACCGTAGGTAGTTTGTATGTCGCAGCCGTTGACGAGATCTCCCAAGTAGTAATTGTTAAGAGTTCTCGATCGTCAGCTGACGGAGCCACGCGATCGACGAGTGAATAACGCTATTTCGAAAATCAAGGTACGCTACAACTGGACTGCGACAACCAACAACTTATTAATCATCGTATCGTTTGTCGTACTACTAGTGTAGTATTGATATTATTTTGTGGTAGAAACATGCAAAATTACTGTTCAATAATAATGTCAGCTCGCGGTTCACAACGAAGATACCGCCGTAAATTTGTAGAAAATAGAAAATAAATTCAAAAAATGGCATACAATTTATGATGATTTACTTAAAGTGAACCTTATGTCGTTACCAGTAAAGTTGAAATTGATTTGCAACAGTATTTTTGGCGGTATGGTCAAACACCTGCGCTTGCGGTAACGGCCATCTTTGTGTTCAGGTCGTGACCCGAACGTTATCATATGTTCAGTGTGGCCAGTATAGCGGTGGGGAAATTTAGCATTATGAATTAATTTGAACGGGAAAAAATCATAATCACGTATCGAAGTAAAAGTCGCAGCAATGTGTTTGTAACACGAGTCTACATATGCCCCTTCACGATCGTTATAGTCGTTTCCTTACACCCTGTATATGAAAATCTAATGTATGTTCATAAAAACCAATCTGATTTTGTAAAAATGTCTGATGTGCATTCATTGAATACGAGGAACAAACATAATTTAACTGTTCACTCCACTCGCCTCCACAGAGTAAGCAATTCGTTCATGGGTCAATGTATACGCTTTTATAATAAGCTTCCCATTAATGTTCGCGAATTAACTACTAAGAAGTTTAAAACTTTTATTAAAACTAAATTATCTAAAAAAGGATATTACAAAATATCTGATTATGTAACTGATAAAAACGCTTGGGATTGAGCTGCTCGCTGATATAGCTATCTTTCGCTGTCTGAATTTTTCTTTTTTTTTTTTTTAATGCATGCTGACATGTTTTTTTGTGCACTATTGCATATAATTGTTTTAAATATTATTTCATGACATGCTTTGTGCTTTTGCATATACAGTTTTACCAGTATGACATGATATCTTGTGCTTTGCATATTATCTTTACAACTGATATACATATTAAATCATATTATTGTAATATGTTAGAATTATTTGGTAAATATTATTTGTAAGAGTAAACATAATGCAGGTCAATTTCCATACAATTTTGTTACTTTATCATAATTAATATTCCTAATTATCTCAATCTGGCGATCTGAGTAAGTTATTGCCTGACATTTTTTTGTCGTGTCACTGGCGGTATCGTCATGTGTCGGGTTGTGCAGCACCCTCAAAAATGGTTGAGCTGCATGAGCTATTCGGGGCTTGCGTGCCGCCTGTTGGCACAAGCTTCCTCAGATCGATCTGGCTCTTTCGTCTAAAGGCCAGTCCAGACCCTGCATATTGTTTACTCAATGTGAAAACACTATTGTCTGGACTTGAAAAGAGGCGATGACCCCTGAGTTTGTTTCGACGTTTCTTCTCAGGGTAGCCAGTTAGGAAATGTCGATTCCAGCGAGCTCATATTTAAGATGACATGTAAAAGTGATAAAATTTATCCTATTTGCAGAATAAATGATTTGAATTTGAATTTGAATTTTGCAGATATCGTGAGAGTCCCGAACGCTACCCTGCTGGCTTCGTATCGGTCTTCCAGGCCACAAGAACCAAGAAATCCGACGGTGCCCACAAGACCACAAACACCAACAAATCCTACAGCGCCGGATGATTCGGGTTCGATTTGGCATTTGGTACTGATGCGGCACAATACAATGGTAAGATCTCTCCTACAGACTAGTGAGCCGGCGCCAGTAAATATAACTCCAGAGCAGATTGTGCTTGCGGCACCGGCTCGACCTCAGCCTCAGCCTAGGGTTTCGGCCCCCCATACAAACCCAGAGCCTATCCGGCCTTTGCCACCGATTAGACCTCGGGTCCTGCCTAGGGCTCCGGCCTCGAATGCATACACAGAATATAATCGGGTCTTAGCCCACAACAGATCTATGCAACTGGCTAGGTCTCCGGCGCTAGATACACACCCAGAGCCTATTCGGCCTTGGCCACCAACTAGATCTCGGATCCTGCCTAGGGCTCCGGCCTCGAATGCATACACAGAGTATAATCGGGTCTTAACCCCGAGCAGATCTATGCAACTGGCTAGGTCTTCGGCGCGGCGCTAGATACACACCCAGAGCCTATTCGGCCTTGGCCACCAACTAGATCTCGGGGCCTGACTAGGGCTCCGGCCTCAAATACATACACAGAGTATAATCGGGTCTTAACCCCGAGCAGATCTATGCAACTGGCTAGGTCTTCGGTGCTAGATACACACCCAGAGCCTATTCGGCCTTGGCCACCAACTAGATCTCGGGGCCTGACTAGGGCTCCGGCCTCAAATACATACACAGAGTATAATCGGGTCTTAACCCCGAGCAGATCTATGCAACTGGCTAGGTCTTCGGTGCTAGATACACACCCAGAGCCTATTCGGCCTTGGCCACCAACTAGATCTCGGGGCCTGACTAGGGCTCCGGCCTCAAATACATACACAGAGTATAATCAGGTTGTAGGGACTAAATGCTGACACAATATATTTTGTAACTCCACGGCGCTACGCCGCCGTAAGCGAGTCGCATACCATCCGGGCAGTAGGGAACACGCATTAAGGTGTCTAGTATATAGTTAGTATAGAGAACTTGTTAAAAGACAATACAGTGGTGATTGGTAATCTGACTTTTATTTAAAACCAGTGTACCTACAATTTAACAAGTAAAGGTATAGTTACTAAATTGGTGACCCCGAGTACCTACTGCCCACGCGTCTCACGTGTTACCTCGTGTCACATAGACTTTGCCCTAGCAATACGCGAGTGCCACGTTACGAATCTTATACAACATGGCTAATCCAACATCGATACAACAACCTAGTCTTCAACAACAAATTAATAGTGAACTGGCAGCTTAAGCTTATCACATAGAATCCCAGGATTTTGGACCGATATGCCGCGAATGTGGTTTTCACAATTTGAGGCTATAATCGGACCACAACACCAGAGTGAAAATATAAAATACGACCTAGTGCTAGCAAAACTAGGAAAAGAAGAATTGAGCCAGATAGCAGACCTTATAGATGACCCGCCAGCACAACAGCGCTACACAGCCCTTAAGGCTAGGCTGCTCAGAATATTCCAGGAAAGCGCGGAGGCACAGTTCAACAAACTAGTGAAAGAGATGGATTTGGGCCAACAACGACCTTCGCAACTACTGGCTAAAATGAAGGAATTAGCAAAGAACACGGACACAGCAGGTGACACAGTAAAGAATCTGTGGTTGTCGCGGCTACCAGGTTGGGTGCGCGCGATCCTCGCCAGTGGCAACAGCGAAGCCAAATTGGATGATCTGGCCGATGACGAGCTGGCTCTCATGGCCGATAAAATCATGGAAAATCTACGAAACGGAGAATTAGCGGAAATAAACCAACCAGGCACTTCTTCGTCAACAGACGTAAATACAGAACTTCTAACGGAAATACGTAATTTATCCTTAGAACTCAAAACGTTACGAGGCGAGGTGAACGATATCAGAGGAAGAGCACAA
The DNA here is from genome assembly GCA_941860345.1 of Chrysodeixis includens. Classification (NCBI taxonomy): domain Eukaryota; kingdom Metazoa; phylum Arthropoda; class Insecta; order Lepidoptera; family Noctuidae; genus Chrysodeixis; species Chrysodeixis includens. Next base: position 201,103 of record CALNXA010000006.1, read on the forward strand.
AATCGAAACTTCCGTTGGGAAAACAGCAGGAGCAGGTCACGATCAAGGTCATCGGGCCCTAGGCGTACACCGCAGAGTCCAGACTGGTTGTGCAGGTACCACTTCAGGTTTCGAGAGGCGGCGAGGACGTGCAAGTCACCACGTAACTGGAACACACTGAAGGGAAACTGAATCCGGTACATGCAAGCGCGATGGGAGAGTGTACCGAGTTAAGTGAAAGCCATCGCCTATGTGTTACGGACTTTAAAAATGGTATGATATTTTTAATAGACACTGGTGCCAACGTATCAGTGGTCCCCGCATCTATGTTTAGCTCTAAGTACCGTAGTGACAAGTGTACATATACATTATTCGCCGCCAACGGCACTGAGATAAAAACCTACGGCGTTGTCACGTTAGAACTCACTTTAGGATTAAGACGTAGTTATAAATGGCCTTTCGTAGTATGCGATGTCAGTAAACCAATTATAGGGGCTGATTTCTTAAAGACACATAGGTTAGTAGTAGATTTATATAACAAAAAGTTAATAGACCAAGTGACAACACTATGCGTGATAGGGACCATCAAAAGTCATAAGGAACCCTCTGTTACAACTATTCAATTGGATAACTCATACCGTGACCTATTAGAACAGTTCGCAGAGATCACGAGACCCACATCCTTCAAGGATACGACCGGTCAAGGCGGTCATGCAGTGCGTCACCACATCGAAACGACGGGCCCACCGGTGCATGCACGAGCCAGACCTCTTCCGCCGGACAAGTACGAAAAGGTGAGAGACGAGTTCCGTGTTATGCAGGAAATGGGTATATGTAGGCCTTCTAGTAGTCAATGGGCCAGTCCTTTGCATGTTGTACCAAAAAAGGACGGACAAATTCGACCGTGCGGAGATTACCGGCGGTTGAACACCATAACAAAGCCCGACAGAAACCCAGTTCCTAGATTGCATGATTTCACCTATTGTTTAGCAGGAAAAAAAATATTTACAAAGCTAGATATCAGACGCGCCTATCATATTATTGAAACAGCACCACAAGACGTCGAAAAAACAGCTATAATCACTCCATTCGGCCTTTTCGAATTCCCACGCATGACATTTGGACTGCGGAACGCCGCTCAAACCTTCCAGAGATTTATGGACAACACAGTATTAAAAGGAATAGAAAATATTTCAATGGTAGATCCTAATACGCAGGAAGAACACCGTAGTTCATTGTTCTGTTACATTGATGACATCATCGTTGCGTCAGAAAATGACGTCATAGGCAAAGAACATGTAAGGCGAGTGTTCAAACGGTTCAGTGAAATCGGAATCACGTTAAATGTTTCTAAGTTTAGTGTCAATTTGCTGCGAGCGAAGTAGAGTTTTTGGGGTACAGGGTCTCGCAGGAAGGAATAAGCCCTTTGGCAGACAGGGTCAAGGCAATATCTGACTTTCCTAAACCGGATACGGTGGAAAGTCTGAGAAGATTCCTAGGGATGGTTAATTTCTACAGAGCGCATCTTCCGAAAGCGGCTGGATATCATGCTCATTTGAATAAATTCTTACATAACGCAAAGAAAAAGGATAAAACTAAAATTGTTTGGGATAACGAATCTGAGTTAGCATTTGAGCAGAGTAAGGTAAGCCTACAAAGCGCCGTGACACTGGCACACCCTAAGTCAAATGTTCCGTTATCATTGATGACAGACGCGTCCAATACATGTGTAGGGGCAGTCCTACAGCAAAGGATTAATGGTGAATGGCAGCCTCTAGGTTACTTTTCAAAAAAGTTATCAGACACGCAGCAGAATTACAGTACATATGACCGCGAATTGCTTGCAATATACATATCCATTATGCATTTCAGAAACTTGATTGAAGGACGCCAATTAACAGTGTTTACAGACCACAAGCCCCTTGTTCATGCATTAACTAAAGTTAATTCAGGGAAAAAAACGCCTAGACGTATCCGGCAGTTATTATACATAAGCGAATTCACTAACAATATTCAACACGTAAGCGGTAGCGATAACATTGTAGCGGACGCTTTATCTCGTGTTGAAAGTATCGTATGTCCGACAACAGTAGATTACGACGAACTCGCGTCACAGCAGGAAAGCGACGATCAGATTACCGAATATCTAACTAATAACAACCCGTAACAAATTAAATTGAATAAACTCTATTTACCCGACGCAAAAAGAAGTATATACTGTGACACATCAACAGGTAATATAAGGCCGTATGTACCGTTGAATTTCAGGAAGATAGTTTTTAATTCAGTACATAACATGAGTCATCCCGGTATTAGAACAACTTTAAAAATGGTAACTTCGCGTTATTTTTGGCCAGGAATTAATAAAGATATAAGAACATGGACTAAAAGCTGCATTCAATGTCAAAAAACTAAAGTCAATCGCCATGTGTTTTCAGGTTTGGGGACATTCGCGCCGAGCGAGAAGTTCGAACACATCCACGTAGACATCGTTGGGCCATTGCAAACTACACAGAGGGGTAACAGGTATTGTGTCACTATAATAGATAGGTTTACGGGTTGGCCGGAAGTTGCACCCACCGCAGACATTACAGCAGAAACCGTAGCAAAGGCCATTTACGAGAATTGGGTTTGTCGATTCGGATGCCCGAACAGGCTAACTAGCGACCAAGGCAGGCAATTTGAAAGTGATTTATTCAATAATCTATTAAAGTTATTAGGAGTGCAGAGAATTAGAACCACACCATACCACCCGCAAAGTAATGGCAAGGTAGAAAGGTGGCATCGCTGTCTTAAGGTAGCTCTCGCATGTAGGTTATCAGACGCAACGTCATGGGATGATGAGTTGCCCACAGTTTTGTTTGGACTTCGCGCTGCCAGTCGGTGTGAAACCGGCTTTAGCGCCGCGGAATTAGTTTTGGGACAGCCTTTGCGCTTACCAGGCGATTTTTACAGCGATGTAAGTAGAACAGCTAGTTGTGATCATTATACATACGTAGAAAAATTGAGAGAAACATTTCATAATATTAAGCCCAAAGCAAGAGCGGATAGCGATTCGCGAAAATTATTCGTTTACAAAGATTTGATGTCATGTTCGCACGTTTTTATTAGGAATGATGCCGTAAGAAAACCACTGGTCCCCACTTATGATGGCCCTTATCGCGTTATAATTAGATCTGACAAGGTTTTTAAGGTACAATTAAGCAATAGGAACGTATATATATCAATAGATAGGTTAAAGCCCGCATATATTTTAAAAGAATCAGAACACATTAATGATTTAAATAGTCAATATACAGACATACCGAATGATAATAAAAATATGGACAGACATACTGACATGAACATTAATAGCGATAAGTTAACAACTCGTACCACACGCTGTGGCAGAACCGTAAAGATGCTAGTTCGATTTAAATTGTGAAATACTTATAGACATATTATAGCATATTATCTAGGTCATTATATCACCTAAGCAACATGTTTACGGCACTCGTATAATAATTAGTATAGAAGTATAACCGTACCAATGGTACATGGCAATATTTGTCAATATGGGTAACTACCAAGCTAAAAATGACCAAGTTATTATCGCACAAGAGGGTTCAGACAATTCAGCCAGGGCTGAGTTAGAAAGGAAGATAGAAACGTACGGAATACTCATCTTTGTGGTTGTGACAATAGTTCTCAGTGTTTGTTTCTACATTCGTTTCTGTTTGTTTGTGTTTGTGTCATTGTATACGTTAGTTTCTGTTTTTGCTGAAAGCATGGGCAGTGTGGATTATTGAGTTAACACGCTAGCACTTTATACTTCCTACGACAGGTAGGTTTTGCCACAACATTAAGGGCATATCCAACTAAAGGTTTACACAAGGTCATGCCTTACTATCTGTTATTCTGAGGCAAAACGCAAATTTTCCTGGACTTTAGAATTGCCCTTGTCAGACCAATACTTATGTGAATGATATTATTTGCAGATATCGTGAGAGTCCCGAACGCTACCCTGCTGGCTTCGTATCGGTCTTCCAGGCCACAAGAACCAAGAAATCCGACGGTGCCCACAAGACCACAAACACCAACAAATCCTACAGCGCCGGATGATTCGGGTTCGATTTGGCATTTGGTACTGATGCGGCACAATACAATGGTAAGATCTCTCCTACAGACTAGTGAGCCGGCGCCAGTAAATATAACTCCAGAGCAGATTGTGCTTGCGGCACCGGCTCGACCTCAGCCTCAGCCTAGGGTTTCGGCCCCCCATACAAACCCAGAGCCTATCCGGCCTTTGCCACCGATTAGACCTCGGGTCCTGCCTAGGGCTCCGGCCTCGAATGCATACACAGAATATAATCGGGTCTTAGCCCACAACAGATCTATGCAACTGGCTAGGTCTCCGGCGCTAGATACACACCCAGAGCCTATTCGGCCTTGGCCACCAACTAGATCTCGGATCCTGCCTAGGGCTCCGGCCTCGAATGCATACACAGAGTATAATCGGGTCTTAACCCCGAGCAGATCTATGCAACTGGCTAGGTCTTCGGTGCTAGATACACACCCAGAGCCTATTCGGCCTTGGCCACCAACTAGATCTCGGATCCTGCCTAGGGCTCCGGCCTCGAATGCATACACAGAGTATAATCGGGTCTTAACCCCGAGCAGATCTATGCAACTGGCTAGGTCTTCGGCGCGGCGCTAGATACACACCCAGAGCCTATTCGGCCTTGGCCACCAACTAGATCTCGGGGCCTGACTAGGGCTCCGGCCTCAAATACATACACAGAGTATAATCAGGTTGTAGGGACTAAATGCTGACACAATATATTTTGTAACTCCACGGCGCTACGCCGCCGTAAGCGAGTCGCATACCATCCGGGCAGTAGGGAACACGCATTAAGGTGTCTAGTATATAGTTAGTATAGAGAACTTGTTAAAAGACAATACAGTGGTGATTGGTAATCTGACTTTTATTTAAAACCAGTGTACCTACAATTTAACAAGTAAAGGTATAGTTACTAAATTGGTGACCCCGAGTACCTACTGCCCACGCGTCTCACGTGTTACCTCGTGTCACATAGACTTTGCCCTAGCAATACGCGAGTGCCACGTTACGAATCTTATACAACATGGCTAATCCAACATCGATACAACAACCTAGTCTTCAACAACAAATTAATAGTGAACTGGCAGCTTAAGCTTATCACATAGAATCCCAGGATTTTGGACCGATATGCCGCGAATGTGGTTTTCACAATTTGAGGCTATAATCGGACCACAACACCAGAGTGAAAATATAAAATACGACCTAGTGCTAGCAAAACTAGGAAAAGAAGAATTGAGCCAGATAGCAGACCTTATAGATGACCCGCCAGCACAACAGCGCTACACAGCCCTTAAGGCTAGGCTGCTCAGAATATTCCAGGAAAGCGCGGAGGCACAGTTCAACAAACTAGTGAAAGAGATGGATTTGGGCCAACAACGACCTTCGCAACTACTGGCTAAAATGAAGGAATTAGCAAAGAACACGGACACAGCAGGTGACACAGTAAAGAATCTGTGGTTGTCGCGGCTACCAGGTTGGGTGCGCGCGATCCTCGCCAGTGGCAACAGCGAAGCCAAATTGGATGATCTGGCCGATGACGAGCTGGCTCTCATGGCCGATAAAATCATGGAAAATCTACGAAACGGAGAATTAGCGGAAATAAACCAACCAGGCACTTCTTCGTCAACAGACGTAAATACAGAACTTCTAACGGAAATACGTAATTTATCCTTAGAACTCAAAACGTTACGAGGCGAGGTGAACGATATCAGAGGAAGAGCACAAAATCGAAACTTCCGTTGGGAAAACAGCAGGAGCAGGTCACGATCAAGGTCATCGGGCCCTAGGCGTACACCGCAGAGTCCAGACTGGTTGTGCAGGTACCACTTCAGGTTTCGAGAGGCGGCGAGGACGTGCAAGTCACCACGTAACTGGAACACACTGAAGGGAAACTGAATCCGGTACATGCAAGCGCGATGGGAGAGTGTACCGAGTTAAGTGAAAGCCATCGCCTATGTGTTACGGACTTTAAAAATGGTATGATATTTTTAATAGACACTGGTGCCAACGTATCAGTGGTCCCCGCATCTATGTTTAGCTCTAAGTACCGTAGTGACAAGTGTACATATACATTATTCGCCGCCAACGGCACTGAGATAAAAACCTACGGCGTTGTCACGTTAGAACTCACTTTAGGATTAAGACGTAGTTATAAATGGCCTTTCGTAGTATGCGATGTCAGTAAACCAATTATAGGGGCTGATTTCTTAAAGACACATAGGTTAGTAGTAGATTTATATAACAAAAAGTTAATAGACCAAGTGACAACACTATGCGTGATAGGGACCATCAAAAGTCATAAGGAACCCTCTGTTACAACTATTCAATTGGATAACTCATACCGTGACCTATTAGAACAGTTCGCAGAGATCACGAGACCCACATCCTTCAAGGATACGACCGGTCAAGGCGGTCATGCAGTGCGTCACCACATCGAAACGACGGGCCCACCGGTGCATGCACGAGCCAGACCTCTTCCGCCGGACAAGTACGAAAAGGTGAGAGACGAGTTCCGTGTTATGCAGGAAATGGGTATATGTAGGCCTTCTAGTAGTCAATGGGCCAGTCCTTTGCATGTTGTACCAAAAAAGGACGGACAAATTCGACCGTGCGGAGATTACCGGCGGTTGAACACCATAACAAAGCCCGACAGAAACCCAGTTCCTAGATTGCATGATTTCACCTATTGTTTAGCAGGAAAAAAAATATTTACAAAGCTAGATATCAGACGCGCCTATCATATTATTGAAACAGCACCACAAGACGTCGAAAAAACAGCTATAATCACTCCATTCGGCCTTTTCGAATTCCCACGCATGACATTTGGACTGCGGAACGCCGCTCAAACCTTCCAGAGATTTATGGACAACACAGTATTAAAAGGAATAGAAAATATTTCAATGGTAGATCCTAATACGCAGGAAGAACACCGTAGTTCATTGTTCTGTTACATTGATGACATCATCGTTGCGTCAGAAAATGACGTCATAGGCAAAGAACATGTAAGGCGAGTGTTCAAACGGTTCAGTGAAATCGGAATCACGTTAAATGTTTCTAAGTTTAGTGTCAATTTGCTGCGAGCGAAGTAGAGTTTTTGGGGTACAGGGTCTCGCAGGAAGGAATAAGCCCTTTGGCAGACAGGGTCAAGGCAATATCTGACTTTCCTAAACCGGATACGGTGGAAAGTCTGAGAAGATTCCTAGGGATAGTTAATTTCTACAGAGCGCATCTTCCGAAAGCGGCCGGATATCATGCTCATTTGAATAAATTCTTACATAACGCAAAGAAAAAGGATAAAACTAAAATTGTTTGGGATAACCGTACTTCTGACAGCAGCTAAGATTGGCGTGGACCTAAAAGAAGACGATGTCAACTGGGTTACTCGCACCGGAATCAGTCATAAAAGCGCAACTGGGGATTTTAGTGCAAGAATGCCCCGCCCAATTATAGTACGACTCTTGAGGCGAAATAAAAGAGACGAGCTTATCAAAGCCGCTAAAACTAGAAAAAACTTAGACAGCAAAGACATTGTCCCTGACGGCCCAACAGGAAGAGTTTTCTACAACGAACACCTCACAAAGCAGAACCGGCAACTTTTTCGTGAAGCGAGAACTAAGGCCCAAGGAAAAGGCTTCAAGTTTTGCTGGATTCGTAACGGACAAATTCTTCTTCGAAAAAAGGAGGGTATGGCACCTATACGTATCCAGAACATGGCCAACATCCTTGAACATCTTGGACCTGACATACCCGAGCCCAGCCCTGACGGCGGGCCTGCACCGAACGGTTCTCCAGGATCTGGGACCGTACAGTGTTAACATAGTCGTTATTTATGGCCTTTTTAGAAAGCTAAGAATGGTTTTTTGTTTAAGTTACCTTTTTTAATTTTTTTAATTTTTTTATATATTCCAACAAACTCATATCACACTTACACTCATATCTACGCTTACAAAACTACAGAAACTAACAACAAACACATACAGTCACACACTCACACTTACTTACGTCTTACACTCAGCCACACAACTTACCTCACATTCAATCATACTTCTAAAATACGTCGCACTATACAATGTCGCCCATCGGCAAGTGACCGCCCGAAATTTTCTGAATATTCATGAATAATTATCGAAAATAAACTTTAAAAGGGGGGGTCTATCATCGATATTTTTCAAGTTATTCAATTTTTAACTTTTTAAGTAGCGCTTGTGACCTTGTTTCATATTTTTTACCATATCTCCTATGTGTTTGGCCCGATTTGGATTCTGTTTATTATTTCTAAAAGCGCATAAGTTACTTTAACTGATTTACTAACATTTCTTTGAAAACTTATCGACTATAAAAAGAAAAACGGACTCTTATTCATTTTTTTTTTTTTAAATTGTGATTTTTTTTTCTTTAATCAAGTGTAAGTCCATAAAATGTCCCCATAATACGACTTTTTTAATCATTTTTTATAATCTACTACATAACAGCTACAAATTCACAGAACATTATTGATACCTAACTGTAACTAAATCCAAGGAAAAACTCTAATACTCTCAAGAGTAAAATTTAGGAAAAAAATTGGGAAAGTCAATTGAATATCTCTGCTCTTAGCAGTGTGTACTAAAAGGTTAAAATAATGATGAGGATGATCATGGAATTAAAAAACAATCAATCAAGAGAAAGATCTTTATTACACGTACACATACATAAACAGACAAGAATTTTAGTTAATAAGATTTTCAAAATGTCCCCCACCCTCCTGCAAACAAACTAAAGCCCTTACGGCAACACTTTTGGTTGTTCGACGCAATTCTTCACGGTTTCCTTTTATTTCCACAGCAGCAGCGAACATCCTAGATGTTAATTTCTCGCAGTTTTCAATGGGCACGGCATACACTTTCTGTTTCATGTAGCCCCAAAGATAAAAATCTAAGGGCGTAAGGTCGGAAGACCGCGGCGGCCAAGCAATGGGACCTCCTCGGCCAATCCACCGCGGATAATTTTCGTTTAAGTAAGCACGAACTATGCGTGCGAAGTGTGCTGGAGCTCCATCTAATTGCAGCTGCATCCGCCTTCTGGTTTCCAGCGGAACATCCTCCATAAGCACAGGCAACGTATTTTCTAAAAAATCCAAATATGCGTGTTGATCCAGCCTGTTTGGTAACACGAAAGGGCCAATTAATTCATCATCTATCATTCCAGCCCATACATTAATAGGAAATTGTGTCTGGAAAGTGGTTTCCCTAATGGCATGTGGATTTTCAGTAGCCCAGACGTGGAGATTGCGGTGATTTGTTATACCCGCCCTTGTGAAAGTGGCTTCATCTGTCCACAAAATCTTCCTCATAAAATTGACATTACCTCTTTGCTGTGCAAGTACCCAATTACAAAAAACAGATCTTGCACCGTTATCGACACCTCCCAAATGTTGTGCGCGTCGGAAATGATAAGGGTGCAGGCCTTCTTTTTTCAGAATTCTCCATACTCTTACTCTCGGTATACCGACTCTTATAGATAGAAGACGAATGCTAATCATGGGGTTAGCGCGTACTAAACGTAACACTTCCTCTTCCTCGGCTACATTAACAATCACACCGGGTTCATTTTCTTGTGGAAACAATCCTCTTTCGCAAAAACGACGATGCACAGCAATGAAAGATCTGTACCCAAGTACTGGTCTTCCCGGATAGCGTCGTCTGTACTCTTCCACAGCAGCGCGTGCATTCCCATTACAAACACCGTAAATAAAGTGCATATCGGCCACATGAGACGGCGGTAGATCACACAATCGAACCATTGTCCTCATCAAATCAAAATAGTGCACAAATCAAAAAATACGTAGCGTCACGGGGTCAGTTAACAAGCAACTGAATGAAGTAACGCTAGCCGATAAGCCGACAAGAGTGCGCACGTGGTGTAGGTCCCATTGTTAAAAAACTGTTCCTATGAAACGGTATAGCTACCTGAACGACCCTTTTGATTTCAATAGCACCAAATGTTCAACTAGTTGTTTGTTGGACTTTTTTAAAAGATAGGTATTCATAATGTTCTGTGAATTTGTAGTTGTTATGTAGTAGATTATAAAAAATGATTAAAAAAGTCGTATTATGGGGACATTTTATGGACTTACACTTGATTAAAGAAAAAAAAATCACAATTTAAAAAAAAAAAAATGAATAAGAGTCCGTTTTTCTTTTTATAGTCGATAAGTTTTCAAAGAAATGTTAGTAAATCAGTTAAAGTAACTTATGCGCTTTTAGAAATAATAAACAGAATCCAAATCGGGCCAAACACATAGGAGATATGGTAAAAAATGTGAAGCAAGGTCACAAGCGCTACTTAAAAAGTTAAAAATTGAATAACTTGAAAAATATCGATGATAGACCCCCCCTTTTAAAGTTTATTTTCGATAATTATTCATGAATATTCAGAAAATTTCGGGCGGTCACTTGCCGATGGGCGACATTGTATATAAATTCCCGCCTATATTTACTGGTACTGGCATGCATTATTATAAATTAAGTGACAATACTGATCACACCCCATATTACATTAAACTACTTTCGTCATTGTGGATAACTTAGAAACATTCGAGAATATTGATGAAACCCTCAGTATAAATTGTCACAGTATTGATAAATTAGAATTATGCCAAAGATATCTAACCTGCGAATTTAACCTTAAAGTAATGTCATTAAATATTAGAAGCGCTCAACGTAACTTTGATAGTTTTTTAATAGCCTTAAAACGTACACAAATAGAATACGACGTTATTGTACTGACAGAATGCTGGTTACATGAGGGTTCGCTTATCAGACAAATAGACGGTTACATAGCTTATAGCACTACGAAACATAAAAACAAAGCAAGCGGAGTAATTGTGTACGTCCGAGATTTGTTCACGGCAACGGCACTAGAACCAGATGTAGAGGATGCAGATTGCTTATTGGTAAACATAAAAGGGTATGCTCAAATAATGGGAATGTATCGGTCCCCATCGGTTACTAGCTTGGACAGGTTTTTAGGGACACTTGACACTACTTTATGCCATCTCAAGGAAAATTCAAGACTTGTCTTACTAGGAGACATGAACATAGACTTATTAAGTAATAACCCGAATGCTGATAATATGGCATACCAATGCCTATTAGCGCAGCATGGTTTACTCCCCGCCATTACCAAACCTACGAGAGGTGACAAATGCCTCGATCACATATTTGTAAGAAATAGAGCTTCAAAAGTAGGAATAGTCGCTAAATGTGCAGTAACTGATCATGACTTTACTATGATTGGCCTTAACACTGCCAATGAAAAACCAAAAAGGAGAAAGAGGATAATCATGAAGACAAATTATGAAGCTGTATCTACTGATCTACAGAAAATTGAATGGACAAACGTCATTAACAAAACCGATGTAAACGAGGCACTGGAATGTTTTTATTCTATTGTAGGCTCAGTAATAAAAACCCACACCCAATACATCAAATGTAGTCGGTCGAAGTACAACCTAAAACCGTGGATCACTCCCGGCTTGATTCGATGTATGCGCCATAAAGATAGCCTACATCAACAATTAAAACAAGATCCAAGTAATGATACCCTTAAACTTTCTTTTACTAGATACAGAAATTTCTTTATACATATTCTGCGAAAAGTCAAAAAGAACTACGAAAGTAAGATCCTAGAAGAAAATAATAAAAATGCTAAGAAACTATGGAATACTATTAAAGATATATGTGATATGCCACGACGAAAAAACGATTCATCTGATCTCCTTGAAGGAAAAGGTACACCTTTGGAATCACTGAATAACTGTAACCTACATTTCACTACTATTGGCAAAAATCTGGCAAATCAAATATTACAAAGGCTATCAACGTCTGAGGCGGTCCTGGCTGCAAACGTCAACAATGATAACTCACCCTCGGAATCGATGTTTATGACACCTACAGACGAATTTGAAGTAGACTCTATAATAAAAAAATTAAAACACGACAGTGCTCCGGGTATAGATGGATTCAAACCCTTACTTTTAAAACTGATTAGCAGCACTATCTTAGAACCTTTCACCTACATTTGCAACCTTAGTATCTCAACAGGAGTCTTTCCAAAGTATTGGAAAGTGGCTGTTGTATCTCCGATATACAAGGCAGGACCTAGAAATTCTCCAGACAATTACCGACCAATCTCTTTGCTCTGTATTTTATCAAAAGTTCTGGAAAAGATAATGAACACTAGAATCATCAAGTACCTAGAAAGTAACTCTCTTCTCTCGGAAAGGCAGTATGGGTTTAGAAGAGGAAAATCGACAACGGACGCAGTTGATCTCCTAACTCATATAACTTCTAAACATACAGATACTGGAGAGCGATGTCTTGGTGTGTTTCTGGATCTTGCTAAGGCGTTCGATACAATTTCTTCTAGTATACTGCTGAAAAAACTGGAATTGTCTGGTATAAGAGGGAAACCACTTGATTGGCTCCAAAGTTACATGAGTAACCGACGACAAATCACAAGGATTGATAACTTAGTCAGCGACGAACTGGTAATCAGCTTTGGAGTGCCACAGGGAAGCATCCTTGGTCCTACATTATTCACAGTCTATATGAACGATATTCTTAACATTAACATTCCTAACGCTGATCTCATTTGCTATGCAGATGATACTGTTGTATTGTTTCATGGAAAGGCCTGGGAAGACGTCTACAGTAAGGCAGAAGTGGGTATGTCCAAGATTTTAAACTGGTTCGATATGAATCTGCTCACACTAAACGTTAAAAAGACTAAGTACATCACTTTTAGAAAAACCATTGCAACGAAAATTCCCAAGCTTATTTTAAAAATACATAATTGCTGTCGGTTCAGCTCTCTAAATAATATATATAACTTATAATATATATAACTTATATAATCTAAATAACTTCTTGCACGTGCAATGCTATTGATAGAGTAGAAGAAATAAAATACTTGGGCGTAATTACTGACCAACACCTGTCCTTTAAATCTCATATTACTGAGCTAGTGAAACGTGTTAGAAAGCAAATTTATGTTATGAAAATGATACGAGATTGCGCGTCACTCGAAATTAAGAGAACAGTATACGTAGCTCTCTGCCAGTCCCTGATTCAGTACTGCAATGTCATATGGGGAGGAGCGGCAAAAACTTACCTTATAAACCTCGAAAGGGCTCAACGTGCCGTACTAAAAACCCTGTTGCACAAACCATACCGCTATCCCACCGAAACACTGTATAGTGAAGCGTCGCTACTGAGTGTACGAAAATTATTCATCTTAAATGTTACATCCAAAACTCACATTAACACACACAAACGAAAAGACTACTCATACATACAGACTAAACGCAAGTTCAGAATCCCGACACCTTCAGTAAACTCATCATTTGCACAGAGACATCCACACTTCCTACACCCGTACGTTTATAACGCTGTGAACAAACAGTGTGATATAGTAGACTGTACACGTAAACAGCTTAAAAGCAAAGTTACATCCTGGCTGATAAACCTTACATATGAAGATACAGAAAAGTTAATAACAATAGTAAAATAACATAATATATCCATACCTGAAACTAAACAAGCACCTATCACTCACATACACTTACACAACCTCTACCACATTATTACACTTACACACACACAAACACTGTAAACAATGTAATATTTTTTGGAAATAAATTTCTTATTCTTAAATTTCTTATTCTTTCTTATTCTTATAACGAATCTGAGTTAGCATTTGAGCAGAGTAAGGTAAGCCTACAAAGCGCCGTGACACTGACACACCCTAAGTCAAATGTTCCGTTATCATTGATGACAGACGCGTCCAATACATGTGTAGGGGCAGTCCTACAGCAAAGGATTAATGGTGAATGGCAGCCTCTAGGTTACTTTTCAAAAAAGTTATCAGACACGCAGCAGAATTACAGTACATATGACCGCGAATTGCTTGCAATATACATATCCATTATGCATTTCAGAAACTTGATTGAAGGACGCCAATTAACAGTGTTTACAGACCACAAGCCCCTTGTTCATGCATTAACAAAAGTTAATTCAGGGAAAGAAACGCCTAGACGTATCCGGCAGTTATTATACATAAGCGAATTCACTAACAATATTCAACACGTAAGCGGTAGCGATAACATTGTAGCGGACGCTTTATCTCGTGTTGAAAGTATCGTATGTCCGACAACAGTAGATTACGACGAACTCGCGTCACAGCAGGAAAGCGACGATCAGATTGCCGAATATCTAACTAATAACAACCCGTAACAAATTAAATTGAATAAACTCTATTTACCCGACGCAAAAAGAAGTATATACTGTGACACATCAACAGGTAATATAAGGCCGTATGTACCGTTGAATTTCAGGAAGATAGTTTTTAATTCAGTACATAACATGAGTCATCCCGGTATTAGAACAACTTTAAAAATGGTAACTTCGCGTTATTTTTGGCCAGGAATTAATAAAGATATAAGAACATGGACTAAAAGCTGCATTCAATGTCAAAAAACTAAAGTCAATCGCCATGTGTTTTCAGGTTTGGGGACATTCGCGCCGAGCGAGAAGTTCGAACACATCCTCGTAGACATCGTTGGGCCATTGCAAACTACACAGAGGGGTAACAGGTATTGTGTCACTATAATAGATAGGTTTACGGGTTGGCCGGAAGTTGCACCCACCGCAGACATTATAGCAGAAACCGTAGCAAAGGCCATTTACGAGAATTGGGTTTGTCGATTCGGATGCCCGAACAGGCTAACTAGCGACCAAGGCAGGCAATTTGAAAGTGATTTATTCAATAATCTATTAAAGTTATTAGGAGTGCAGAGAATTAGAACCACACCATACCACCCGCAAAGTAATGGCAAGGTAGAAAGGTGGCATCGCTGTCTTAAGGTAGCTCTCGCATGTAGGTTATCAGACGCAACGTCATGGGATGATGAGTTGCCCACAGTTTTGTTTGGACTTCGCGCTGCCAGTCGGTGTGAAACCGGCTTTAGCGCCGCGGAATTAGTTTTGGGACAGCCTTTGCGCTTACCAGGCGATTTTTACAGCGATGTAAGTAGAACAGCTAGTTGTGATCATTATACATACGTAGAAAAATTGAGAGAAACATTTCATAATATTAAGCCCAAAGCAAGAGCGGATAGCGATTCGCGAAAATTATTCGTTTACAAAGATTTGATGTCATGTTCGCACGTTTTTATTAGGAATGATGCCGTAAGAAAACCACTGGTCCCCACTTATGATGGCCCTTATCGCGTTATAATTAGATCTGACAAGGTTTTTAAGGTACAATTAAGCAATAGGAACGTATATATATCAATAGATAGGTTAAAGCCCGCATATATTTTAAAAGAATCAGAACACATTAATGATTTAAATAGTCAATATACAGACATACCGAATGATAATAAAAATATGGACAGACATACTGACATGAACATTAATAGCGATAAGTTAACAACTCGTCCGTGTGGTGTCCGGATATAAAGAATAGCACCACCCCATATCCTCCACTGGGTGTCGTAAAAGGCGACTAATGGACCTTAAGACCCAGTGCACTGTACCAAGCACCTTGGGTCACCCGAATGGTGGCGGGTAAACAACCAACAATCGCATTCCCAAAGAGGGTTAGTGTCAGGCAGGCGGCCGACTATAAAACCATAGCCAAAACTTTAAGCAACATGTCTAAAAGACGTGTTGCGCCGACCCCAAGTAAAAATTGGGATAAGGGCAGGGGAATGATGAAGTTAACAACTCGT
>CALNXA010000006.1:217053-235834 GCA_941860345.1 Chrysodeixis includens
CGTACTTCTGACAGCAGCTAAGATTGGCGTGGACCTAAAAGAAGACGATGTCAACTGGGTTACTCGCACCGGAATCAGTCATAAAAGCGCAACTGGGGATTTTAGTGCAAGAATGCCCCGCCCAATTATAGTACGACTCTTGAGGCGAAATAAAAGAGACGAGCTTATCAAAGCCGCTAAAACTAGAAAAAACTTAGACAGCAAAGACATTGTCCCTGACGGCCCAACAGGAAGAGTTTTCTACAACGAACACCTCACAAAGCAGAACCGGCAACTTTTTCGTGAAGCGAGAACTAAGGCCCAAGGAAAAGGCTTCAAGTTTTGCTGGATTCGTAACGGACAAATTCTTCTTCGAAAAAAGGAGGGTATGGCACCTATACGTATCCAGAACATGGCCAACATCCTTGAACATCTTGGACCTGACATACCCGAGCCCAGCCCTGACGGCGGGCCTGCACCGAACGGTTCTCCAGGATCTGGGACCGTACAGTGTTAACATAGTCGTTATTTATGGCCTTTTTAGAAAGCTAAGAATGGTTTTTTGTTTAAGTTACCTTTTTTAATTTTTTTAATTTTTTTATATATTCCAACAAACTCATATCACACTTACACTCATATCTACGCTTACAAAACTACAGAAACTAACAACAAACACATACAGTCACACACTCACACTTACTTACGTCTTACACTCAGCCACACAACTTACCTCACATTCAATCATACTTCTAAAATACGTCGCACTATATATAAATTCCCGCCTATATTTACTGGTACTGGCATGCATTATTATAAATTAAGTGACAATACTGATCACACCCCATATTACATTAAACTACTTTCGTCATTGTGGATAACTTAGAAACATTCGAGAATATTGATGAAACCCTCAGTATAAATTGTCACAGTATTGATAAATTAGAATTATGCCAAAGATATCTAACCTGCGAATTTAACCTTAAAGTAATGTCATTAAATATTAGAAGCGCTCAACGTAACTTTGATAGTTTTTTAATAGCCTTAAAACGTACACAAATAGAATACGACGTTATTGTACTGACAGAATGCTGGTTACATGAGGGTTCGCTTATCAGACAAATAGACGGTTACATAGCTTATAGCACTACGAAACATAAAAACAAAGCAAGCGGAGTAATTGTGTACGTCCGAGATTTGTTCACGGCAACGGCACTAGAACCAGATGTAGAGGATGCAGATTGCTTATTGGTAAACATAAAAGGGTATGCTCAAATAATGGGAATGTATCGGTCCCCATCGGTTACTAGCTTGGACAGGTTTTTAGGGACACTTGACACTACTTTATGCCATCTCAAGGAAAATTCAAGACTTGTCTTACTAGGAGACATGAACATAGACTTATTAAGTAATAACCCGAATGCTGATAATATGGCATACCAATGCCTATTAGCGCAGCATGGTTTACTCCCCGCCATTACCAAACCTACGAGAGGTGACAAATGCCTCGATCACATATTTGTAAGAAATAGAGCTTCAAAAGTAGGAATAGTCGCTAAATGTGCAGTAACTGATCATGACTTTACTATGATTGGCCTTAACACTGCCAATGAAAAACCAAAAAGGAGAAAGAGGATAATCATGAAGACAAATTATGAAGCTGTATCTACTGATCTACAGAAAATTGAATGGACAAACGTCATTAACAAAACCGATGTAAACGAGGCACTGGAATGTTTTTATTCTATTGTAGGCTCAGTAATAAAAACCCACACCCAATACATCAAATGTAGTCGGTCGAAGTACAACCTAAAACCGTGGATCACTCCCGGCTTGATTCGATGTATGCGCCATAAAGATAGCCTACATCAACAATTAAAACAAGATCCAAGTAATGATACCCTTAAACTTTCTTTTACTAGATACAGAAATTTCTTTATACATATTCTGCGAAAAGTCAAAAAGAACTACGAAAGTAAGATCCTAGAAGAAAATAATAAAAATGCTAAGAAACTATGGAATACTATTAAAGATATATGTGATATGCCACGACGAAAAAACGATTCATCTGATCTCCTTGAAGGAAAAGGTACACCTTTGGAATCACTGAATAACTGTAACCTACATTTCACTACTATTGGCAAAAATCTGGCAAATCAAATATTACAAAGGCTATCAACGTCTGAGGCGGTCCTGGCTGCAAACGTCAACAATGATAACTCACCCTCGGAATCGATGTTTATGACACCTACAGACGAATTTGAAGTAGACTCTATAATAAAAAAATTAAAACACGACAGTGCTCCGGGTATAGATGGATTCAAACCCTTACTTTTAAAACTGATTAGCAGCACTATCTTAGAACCTTTCACCTACATTTGCAACCTTAGTATCTCAACAGGAGTCTTTCCAAAGTATTGGAAAGTGGCTGTTGTATCTCCGATATACAAGGCAGGACCTAGAAATTCTCCAGACAATTACCGACCAATCTCTTTGCTCTGTATTTTATCAAAAGTTCTGGAAAAGATAATGAACACTAGAATCATCAAGTACCTAGAAAGTAACTCTCTTCTCTCGGAAAGGCAGTATGGGTTTAGAAGAGGAAAATCGACAACGGACGCAGTTGATCTCCTAACTCATATAACTTCTAAACATACAGATACTGGAGAGCGATGTCTTGGTGTGTTTCTGGATCTTGCTAAGGCGTTCGATACAATTTCTTCTAGTATACTGCTGAAAAAACTGGAATTGTCTGGTATAAGAGGGAAACCACTTGATTGGCTCCAAAGTTACATGAGTAACCGACGACAAATCACAAGGATTGATAACTTAGTCAGCGACGAACTGGTAATCAGCTTTGGAGTGCCACAGGGAAGCATCCTTGGTCCTACATTATTCACAGTCTATATGAACGATATTCTTAACATTAACATTCCTAACGCTGATCTCATTTGCTATGCAGATGATACTGTTGTATTGTTTCATGGAAAGGCCTGGGAAGACGTCTACAGTAAGGCAGAAGTGGGTATGTCCAAGATTTTAAACTGGTTCGATATGAATCTGCTCACACTAAACGTTAAAAAGACTAAGTACATCACTTTTAGAAAAACCATTGCAACGAAAATTCCCAAGCTTATTTTAAAAATACATAATTGCTGTCGGTTCAGCTCTCTAAATAATATATATAACTTATAATATATATAACTTATATAATCTAAATAACTTCTTGCACGTGCAATGCTATTGATAGAGTAGAAGAAATAAAATACTTGGGCGTAATTACTGACCAACACCTGTCCTTTAAATCTCATATTACTGAGCTAGTGAAACGTGTTAGAAAGCAAATTTATGTTATGAAAATGATACGAGATTGCGCGTCACTCGAAATTAAGAGAACAGTATACGTAGCTCTCTGCCAGTCCCTGATTCAGTACTGCAATGTCATATGGGGAGGAGCGGCAAAAACTTACCTTATAAACCTCGAAAGGGCTCAACGTGCCGTACTAAAAACCCTGTTGCACAAACCATACCGCTATCCCACCGAAACACTGTATAGTGAAGCGTCGCTACTGAGTGTACGAAAATTATTCATCTTAAATGTTACATCCAAAACTCACATTAACACACACAAACGAAAAGACTACTCATACATACAGACTAAACGCAAGTTCAGAATCCCGACACCTTCAGTAAACTCATCATTTGCACAGAGACATCCACACTTCCTACACCCGTACGTTTATAACGCTGTGAACAAACAGTGTGATATAGTAGACTGTACACGTAAACAGCTTAAAAGCAAAGTTACATCCTGGCTGATAAACCTTACATATGAAGATACAGAAAAGTTAATAACAATAGTAAAATAACATAATATATCCATACCTGAAACTAAACAAGCACCTATCACTCACATACACTTACACAACCTCTACCACATTATTACACTTACACACACACAAACACTGTAAACAATGTAATATTTTTTGGAAATAAATTTCTTATTCTTAAATTTCTTATTCTTTCTTATTCTTATAACGAATCTGAGTTAGCATTTGAGCAGAGTAAGGTAAGCCTACAAAGCGCCGTGACACTGACACACCCTAAGTCAAATGTTCCGTTATCATTGATGACAGACGCGTCCAATACATGTGTAGGGGCAGTCCTACAGCAAAGGATTAATGGTGAATGGCAGCCTCTAGGTTACTTTTCAAAAAAGTTATCAGACACGCAGCAGAATTACAGTACATATGACCGCGAATTGCTTGCAATATACATATCCATTATGCATTTCAGAAACTTGATTGAAGGACGCCAATTAACAGTGTTTACAGACCACAAGCCCCTTGTTCATGCATTAACAAAAGTTAATTCAGGGAAAGAAACGCCTAGACGTATCCGGCAGTTATTATACATAAGCGAATTCACTAACAATATTCAACACGTAAGCGGTAGCGATAACATTGTAGCGGACGCTTTATCTCGTGTTGAAAGTATCGTATGTCCGACAACAGTAGATTACGACGAACTCGCGTCACAGCAGGAAAGCGACGATCAGATTGCCGAATATCTAACTAATAACAACCCGTAACAAATTAAATTGAATAAACTCTATTTACCCGACGCAAAAAGAAGTATATACTGTGACACATCAACAGGTAATATAAGGCCGTATGTACCGTTGAATTTCAGGAAGATAGTTTTTAATTCAGTACATAACATGAGTCATCCCGGTATTAGAACAACTTTAAAAATGGTAACTTCGCGTTATTTTTGGCCAGGAATTAATAAAGATATAAGAACATGGACTAAAAGCTGCATTCAATGTCAAAAAACTAAAGTCAATCGCCATGTGTTTTCAGGTTTGGGGACATTCGCGCCGAGCGAGAAGTTCGAACACATCCTCGTAGACATCGTTGGGCCATTGCAAACTACACAGAGGGGTAACAGGTATTGTGTCACTATAATAGATAGGTTTACGGGTTGGCCGGAAGTTGCACCCACCGCAGACATTATAGCAGAAACCGTAGCAAAGGCCATTTACGAGAATTGGGTTTGTCGATTCGGATGCCCGAACAGGCTAACTAGCGACCAAGGCAGGCAATTTGAAAGTGATTTATTCAATAATCTATTAAAGTTATTAGGAGTGCAGAGAATTAGAACCACACCATACCACCCGCAAAGTAATGGCAAGGTAGAAAGGTGGCATCGCTGTCTTAAGGTAGCTCTCGCATGTAGGTTATCAGACGCAACGTCATGGGATGATGAGTTGCCCACAGTTTTGTTTGGACTTCGCGCTGCCAGTCGGTGTGAAACCGGCTTTAGCGCCGCGGAATTAGTTTTGGGACAGCCTTTGCGCTTACCAGGCGATTTTTACAGCGATGTAAGTAGAACAGCTAGTTGTGATCATTATACATACGTAGAAAAATTGAGAGAAACATTTCATAATATTAAGCCCAAAGCAAGAGCGGATAGCGATTCGCGAAAATTATTCGTTTACAAAGATTTGATGTCATGTTCGCACGTTTTTATTAGGAATGATGCCGTAAGAAAACCACTGGTCCCCACTTATGATGGCCCTTATCGCGTTATAATTAGATCTGACAAGGTTTTTAAGGTACAATTAAGCAATAGGAACGTATATATATCAATAGATAGGTTAAAGCCCGCATATATTTTAAAAGAATCAGAACACATTAATGATTTAAATAGTCAATATACAGACATACCGAATGATAATAAAAATATGGACAGACATACTGACATGAACATTAATAGCGATAAGTTAACAACTCGTCCGTGTGGTGTCCGGATATAAAGAATAGCACCACCCCATATCCTCCACTGGGTGTCGTAAAAGGCGACTAATGGACCTTAAGACCCAGTGCACTGTACCAAGCACCTTGGGTCACCCGAATGGTGGCGGGTAAACAACCAACAATCGCATTCCCAAAGAGGGTTAGTGTCAGGCAGGCGGCCGACTATAAAACCATAGCCAAAACTTTAAGCAACATGTCTAAAAGACGTGTTGCGCCGACCCCAAGTAAAAATTGGGATAAGGGCAGGGGAATGATGAAGTTAACAACTCGTACCACACGCTGTGGCAGAACCGTAAAGATGCTAGTTCGATTTAAATTGTGAAATACTTATAGACATATTATAGCATATTATCTAGGTCATTATATCACCTAAGCAACATGTTTACGGCACTCGTATAATAATTAGTATAGAAGTATAACCGTACCAATGGTACATGGCAATATTTGTCAATATGGGTAACTACCAAGCTAAAAATGACCAAGTTATTATCGCACAAGAGGGTTCAGACAATTCAGCCAGGGCTGAGTTAGAAAGGAAGATAGAAACGTACGGAATACTCATCTTTGTGGTTGTGACAATAGTTCTCAGTGTTTGTTTCTACATTCGTTTCTGTTTGTTTGTGTTTGTGTCATTGTATACGTTAGTTTCTGTTTTTGCTGAAAGCATGGGCAGTGTGGATTATTGAGTTAACACGCTAGCACTTTATACTTCCTACGACAGGTAGGTTTTGCCACAACATTAAGGGCATATCCAACTAAAGGTTTACACAAGGTCATGCCTTACTATCTGTTATTCTGAGGCAAAACGCAAATTTTCCTGGACTTTAGAATTGCCCTTGTCAGACCAATACTTATGTGAATGATATTATTTGCAGATATCGTGAGAGTCCCGAACGCTACCCTGCTGGCTTCGTATCGGTCTTCCAGGCCACAAGAACCAAGAAATCCGACGGTGCCCACAAGACCACAAACACCAACAAATCCTACAGCGCCGGATGATTCGGGTTCGATTTGGCATTTGGTACTGATGCGGCACAATACAATGGTAAGATCTCTCCTACAGACTAGTGAGCCGGCGCCAGTAAATATAACTCCAGAGCAGATTGTGCTTGCGGCACCGGCTCGACCTCAGCCTCAGCCTAGGGTTTCGGCCCCCCATACAAACCCAGAGCCTATCCGGCCTTTGCCACCGATTAGACCTCGGGTCCTGCCTAGGGCTCCGGCCTCGAATGCATACACAGAATATAATCGGGTCTTAGCCCACAACAGATCTATGCAACTGGCTAGGTCTCCGGCGCTAGATACACACCCAGAGCCTATTCGGCCTTGGCCACCAACTAGATCTCGGATCCTGCCTAGGGCTCCGGCCTCGAATGCATACACAGAGTATAATCGGGTCTTAACCCCGAGCAGATCTATGCAACTGGCTAGGTCTTCGGTGCTAGATACACACCCAGAGCCTATTCGGCCTTGGCCACCAACTAGATCTCGGGGCCTGACTAGGGCTCCGGCCTCAAATACATACACAGAGTATAATCAGGTTGTAGGGACTAAATGCTGACACAATATATTTTGTAACTCCACGGCGCTACGCCGCCGTAAGCGAGTCGCATACCATCCGGGCAGTAGGGAACACGCATTAAGGTGTCTAGTATATAGTTAGTATAGAGAACTTGTTAAAAGACAATACAGTGGTGATTGGTAATCTGACTTTTATTTAA
Organism: Chrysodeixis includens; assembly: GCA_941860345.1. NCBI lineage: Eukaryota > Metazoa > Arthropoda > Insecta > Lepidoptera > Noctuidae > Chrysodeixis > Chrysodeixis includens. The sequence goes on from CALNXA010000006.1 coordinate 224,570, forward strand.
AACCAGTGTACCTACAATTTAACAAGTAAAGGTATAGTTACTAAATTGGTGACCCCGAGTACCTACTGCCCACGCGTCTCACGTGTTACCTCGTGTCACATAGACTTTGCCCTAGCAATACGCGAGTGCCACGTTACGAATCTTATACAACATGGCTAATCCAACATCGATACAACAACCTAGTCTTCAACAACAAATTAATAGTGAACTGGCAGCTTAAGCTTATCACATAGAATCCCAGGATTTTGGACCGATATGCCGCGAATGTGGTTTTCACAATTTGAGGCTATAATCGGACCACAACACCAGAGTGAAAATATAAAATACGACCTAGTGCTAGCAAAACTAGGAAAAGAAGAATTGAGCCAGATAGCAGACCTTATAGATGACCCGCCAGCACAACAGCGCTACACAGCCCTTAAGGCTAGGCTGCTCAGAATATTCCAGGAAAGCGCGGAGGCACAGTTCAACAAACTAGTGAAAGAGATGGATTCGGGCCAACAACGACCTTCGCAACTACTGGCTAAAATGAAGGAATTAGCAAAGAACACGGACACAGCAGGTGACACAGTAAAGAATCTGTGGTTGTCGCGGCTACCAGGTTGGGTGCGCGCGATCCTCGCCAGTGGCAACAGCGAAGCCAAATTGGATGATCTGGCCGATGACGAGCTGGCTCTCATGGCCGATAAAATCATGGAAAATCTACGAAACGGAGAATTAGCGGAAATAAACCAACCAGGCACTTCTTCGTCAACAGACGTAAATACAGAACTTCTAACGGAAATACGTAATTTATCCTTAGAACTCAAAACGTTACGAGGCGAGGTGAACGATATCAGAGGAAGAGCACAAAATCGAAACTTCCGTTGGGAAAACAGCAGGAGCAGGTCACGATCAAGGTCATCGGGCCCTAGGCGTACACCGCAGAGTCCAGACTGGTTGTGCAGGTACCACTTCAGGTTTCGAGAGGCGGCGAGGACGTGCAAGTCACCACGTAACTGGAACACACTGAAGGGAAACTGAATCCGGTACATGCAAGCGCGATGGGAGAGTGTACCGAGTTAAGTGAAAGCCATCGCCTATGTGTTACGGACTTTAAAAATGGTATGATATTTTTAATAGACACTGGTGCCAACGTATCAGTGGTCCCCGCATCTATGTTTAGCTCTAAGTACCGTAGTGACAAGTGTACATATACATTATTCGCCGCCAACGGCACTGAGATAAAAACCTACGGCGTTGTCACGTTAGAACTCACTTTAGGATTAAGACGTAGTTATAAATGGCCTTTCGTAGTATGCGATGTCAGTAAACCAATTATAGGGGCTGATTTCTTAAAGACACATAGGTTAGTAGTAGATTTATATAACAAAAAGTTAATAGACCAAGTGACAACACTATGCGTGATAGGGACCATCAAAAGTCATAAGGAACCCTCTGTTACAACTATTCAATTGGATAACTCATACCGTGACCTATTAGAACAGTTCGCAGAGATCACGAGACCCACATCCTTCAAGGATACGACCGGTCAAGGCGGTCATGCAGTGCGTCACCACATCGAAACGACGGGCCCACCGGTGCATGCACGAGCCAGACCTCTTCCGCCGGACAAGTACGAAAAGGTGAGAGACGAGTTCCGTGTTATGCAGGAAATGGGTATATGTAGGCCTTCTAGTAGTCAATGGGCCAGTCCTTTGCATGTTGTACCAAAAAAGGACGGACAAATTCGACCGTGCGGAGATTACCGGCGGTTGAACACCATAACAAAGCCCGACAGAAACCCAGTTCCTAGATTGCATGATTTCACCTATTGTTTAGCAGGAAAAAAAATATTTACAAAGCTAGATATCAGACGCGCCTATCATATTATTGAAACAGCACCACAAGACGTCGAAAAAACAGCTATAATCACTCCATTCGGCCTTTTCGAATTCCCACGCATGACATTTGGACTGCGGAACGCCGCTCAAACCTTCCAGAGATTTATGGACAACACAGTATTAAAAGGAATAGAAAATATTTCAATGGTAGATCCTAATACGCAGGAAGAACACCGTAGTTCATTGTTCTGTTACATTGATGACATCATCGTTGCGTCAGAAAATGACGTCATAGGCAAAGAACATGTAAGGCGAGTGTTCAAACGGTTCAGTGAAATCGGAATCACGTTAAATGTTTCTAAGTTTAGTGTCAATTTGCTGCGAGCGAAGTAGAGTTTTTGGGGTACAGGGTCTCGCAGGAAGGAATAAGCCCTTTGGCAGACAGGGTCAAGGCAATATCTGACTTTCCTAAACCGGATACGGTGGAAAGTCTGAGAAGATTCCTAGGGATGGTTAATTTCTACAGAGCGCATCTTCCGAAAGCGGCCGGATATCATGCTCATTTGAATAAATTCTTACATAACGCAAAGAAAAAGGATAAAACTAAAATTGTTTGGGATAACGAATCTGAGTTAGCATTTGAGCAGAGTAAGGTAAGCCTACAAAGCGCCGTGACACTGGCACACCCTAAGTCAAATGTTCCGTTATCATTGATGACAGACGCGTCCAATACATGTGTAGGGGCAGTCCTACAGCAAAGGATTAATGGTGAATGGCAGCCTCTAGGTTACTTTTCAAAAAAGTTATCAGACACGCAGCAGAATTACAGTACATATGACCGCGAATTGCTTGCAATATACATATCCATTATGCATTTCAGAAACTTGATTGAAGGACGCCAATTAACAGTGTTTACAGACCACAAGCCCCTTGTTCATGCATTAACAAAAGTTAATTCAGGGAAAAAAACGCCTAGACGTATCCGGCAGTTATTATACATAAGCGAATTCACTAACAATATTCAACACGTAAGCGGTAGCGATAACATTGTAGCGGACGCTTTATCTCGTGTTGAAAGTATCGTATGTCCGACAACAGTAGATTACGACGAACTCGCGTCACAGCAGGAAAGCGACGATCAGATTACCGAATATCTAACTAATAACAACCCGTAACAAATTAAATTGAATAAACTCTATTTACCCGACGCAAAAAGAAGTATATACTGTGACACATCAACAGGTAATATAAGGCCGTATGTACCGTTGAATTTCAGGAAGATAGTTTTTAATTCAGTACATAACATGAGTCATCCCGGTATTAGAACAACTTTAAAAATGGTAACTTCGCGTTATTTTTGGCCAGGAATTAATAAAGATATAAGAACATGGACTAAAAGCTGCATTCAATGTCAAAAAACTAAAGTCAATCGCCATGTGTTTTCAGGTTTGGGGACATTCGCGCCGAGCGAGAAGTTCGAACACATCCACGTAGACATCGTTGGGCCATTGCAAACTACACAGAGGGGTAACAGGTATTGTGTCACTATAATAGATAGGTTTACGGGTTGGCCGGAAGTTGCACCCACCGCAGACATTACAGCAGAAACCGTAGCAAAGGCCATTTACGAGAATTGGGTTTGTCGATTCGGATGCCCGAACAGGCTAACTAGCGACCAAGGCAGGCAATTTGAAAGTGATTTATTCAATAATCTATTAAAGTTATTAGGAGTGCAGAGAATTAGAACCACACCATACCACCCGCAAAGTAATGGCAAGGTAGAAAGGTGGCATCGCTGTCTTAAGGTAGCTCTCGCATGTAGGTTATCAGACGCAACGTCATGGGATGATGAGTTGCCCACAGTTTTGTTTGGACTTCGCGCTGCCAGTCGGTGTGAAACCGGCTTTAGCGCCGCGGAATTAGTTTTGGGACAGCCTTTGCGCTTACCAGGCGATTTTTACAGCGATGTAAGTAGAACAGCTAGTTGTGATCATTATACATACGTAGAAAAATTGAGAGAAACATTTCATAATATTAAGCCCAAAGCAAGAGCGGATAGCGATTCGCGAAAATTATTCGTTTACAAAGATTTGATGTCATGTTCGCACGTTTTTATTAGGAATGATGCCGTAAGAAAACCACTGGTCCCCACTTATGATGGCCCTTATCGCGTTATAATTAGATCTGACAAGGTTTTTAAGGTACAATTAAGCAATAGGAACGTATATATATCAATAGATAGGTTAAAGCCCGCATATATTTTAAAAGAATCAGAACACATTAATGATTTAAATAGTCAATATACAGACATACCGAATGATAATAAAAATATGGACAGACATACTGACATGAACATTAATAGCGATAAGTTAACAACTCGTACCACACGCTGTGGCAGAACCGTAAAGATGCTAGTTCGATTTAAATTGTGAAATACTTATAGACATATTATAGCATATTATCTAGGTCATTATATCACCTAAGCAACATGTTTACGGCACTCGTATAATAATTAGTATAGAAGTATAACCGTACCAATGGTACATGGCAATATTTGTCAATATGGGTAACTACCAAGCTAAAAATGACCAAGTTATTATCGCACAAGAGGGTTCAGACAATTCAGCCAGGGCTGAGTTAGAAAGGAAGATAGAAACGTACGGAATACTCATCTTTGTGGTTGTGACAATAGTTCTCAGTGTTTGTTTCTACATTCGTTTCTGTTTGTTTGTGTTTGTGTCATTGTATACGTTAGTTTCTGTTTTTGCTGAAAGCATGGGCAGTGTGGATTATTGAGTTAACACGCTAGCACTTTATACTTCCTACGACAGGTAGGTTTTGCCACAACATTAAGGGCATATCCAACTAAAGGTTTACACAAGGTCATGCCTTACTATCTGTTATTCTGAGGCAAAACGCAAATTTTCCTGGACTTTAGAATTGCCCTTGTCAGACCAATACTTATGTGAATGATATTATTTGCAGATATCGTGAGAGTCCCGAACGCTACCCTGCTGGCTTCGTATCGGTCTTCCAGGCCACAAGAACCAAGAAATCCGACGGTGCCCACAAGACCACAAACACCAACAAATCCTACAGCGCCGGATGATTCGGGTTCGATTTGGCATTTGGTACTGATGCGGCACAATACAATGGTAAGATCTCTCCTACAGACTAGTGAGCCGGCGCCAGTAAATATAACTCCAGAGCAGATTGTGCTTGCGGCACCGGCTCGACCTCAGCCTCAGCCTAGGGTTTCGGCCCCCCATACAAACCCAGAGCCTATCCGGCCTTTGCCACCGATTAGACCTCGGGTCCTGCCTAGGGCTCCGGCCTCGAATGCATACACAGAATATAATCGGGTCTTAGCCCACAACAGATCTATGCAACTGGCTAGGTCTCCGGCGCTAGATACACACCCAGAGCCTATTCGGCCTTGGCCACCAACTAGATCTCGGATCCTGCCTAGGGCTCCGGCCTCGAATGCATACACAGAGTATAATCGGGTCTTAACCCCGAGCAGATCTATGCAACTGGCTAGGTCTTCGGTGCTAGATACACACCCAGAGCCTATTCGGCCTTGGCCACCAACTAGATCTCGGGGCCTGACTAGGGCTCCGGCCTCAAATACATACACAGAGTATAATCAGGTTGTAGGGACTAAATGCTGACACAATATATTTTGTAACTCCACGGCGCTACGCCGCCGTAAGCGAGTCGCATACCATCCGGGCAGTAGGGAACACGCATTAAGGTGTCTAGTATATAGTTAGTATAGAGAACTTGTTAAAAGACAATACAGTGGTGATTGGTAATCTGACTTTTATTTAAAACCAGTGTACCTACAATTTAACAAGTAAAGGTATAGTTACTAAATTGGTGACCCCGAGTACCTACTGCCCACGCGTCTCACGTGTTACCTCGTGTCACATAGACTTTGCCCTAGCAATACGCGAGTGCCACGTTACGAATCTTATACAACATGGCTAATCCAACATCGATACAACAACCTAGTCTTCAACAACAAATTAATAGTGAACTGGCAGCTTAAGCTTATCACATAGAATCCCAGGATTTTGGACCGATATGCCGCGAATGTGGTTTTCACAATTTGAGGCTATAATCGGACCACAACACCAGAGTGAAAATATAAAATACGACCTAGTGCTAGCAAAACTAGGAAAAGAAGAATTGAGCCAGATAGCAGACCTTATAGATGACCCGCCAGCACAACAGCGCTACACAGCCCTTAAGGCTAGGCTGCTCAGAATATTCCAGGAAAGCGCGGAGGCACAGTTCAACAAACTAGTGAAAGAGATGGATTTGGGCCAACAACGACCTTCGCAACTACTGGCTAAAATGAAGGAATTAGCAAAGAACACGGACACAGCAGGTGACACAGTAAAGAATCTGTGGTTGTCGCGGCTACCAGGTTGGGTGCGCGCGATCCTCGCCAGTGGCAACAGCGAAGCCAAATTGGATGATCTGGCCGATGACGAGCTGGCTCTCATGGCCGATAAAATCATGGAAAATCTACGAAACGGAGAATTAGCGGAAATAAACCAACCAGGCACTTCTTCGTCAACAGACGTAAATACAGAACTTCTAACGGAAATACGTAATTTATCCTTAGAACTCAAAACGTTACGAGGCGAGGTGAACGATATCAGAGGAAGAGCACAAAATCGAAACTTCCGTTGGGAAAACAGCAGGAGCAGGTCACGATCAAGGTCATCGGGCCCTAGGCGTACACCGCAGAGTCCAGACTGGTTGTGCAGGTACCACTTCAGGTTTCGAGAGGCGGCGAGGACGTGCAAGTCACCACGTAACTGGAACACACTGAAGGGAAACTGAATCCGGTACATGCAAGCGCGATGGGAGAGTGTACCGAGTTAAGTGAAAGCCATCGCCTATGTGTTACGGACTTTAAAAATGGTATGATATTTTTAATAGACACTGGTGCCAACGTATCAGTGGTCCCCGCATCTATGTTTAGCTCTAAGTACCGTAGTGACAAGTGTACATATACATTATTCGCCGCCAACGGCACTGAGATAAAAACCTACGGCGTTGTCACGTTAGAACTCACTTTAGGATTAAGACGTAGTTATAAATGGCCTTTCGTAGTATGCGATGTCAGTAAACCAATTATAGGGGCTGATTTCTTAAAGACACATAGGTTAGTAGTAGATTTATATAACAAAAAGTTAATAGACCAAGTGACAACACTATGCGTGATAGGGACCATCAAAAGTCATAAGGAACCCTCTGTTACAACTATTCAATTGGATAACTCATACCGTGACCTATTAGAACAGTTCGCAGAGATCACGAGACCCACATCCTTCAAGGATACGACCGGTCAAGGCGGTCATGCAGTGCGTCACCACATCGAAACGACGGGCCCACCGGTGCATGCACGAGCCAGACCTCTTCCGCCGGACAAGTACGAAAAGGTGAGAGACGAGTTCCGTGTTATGCAGGAAATGGGTATATGTAGGCCTTCTAGTAGTCAATGGGCCAGTCCTTTGCATGTTGTACCAAAAAAGGACGGACAAATTCGACCGTGCGGAGATTACCGGCGGTTGAACACCATAACAAAGCCCGACAGAAACCCAGTTCCTAGATTGCATGATTTCACCTATTGTTTAGCAGGAAAAAAAATATTTACAAAGCTAGATATCAGACGCGCCTATCATATTATTGAAACAGCACCACAAGACGTCGAAAAAACAGCTATAATCACTCCATTCGGCCTTTTCGAATTCCCACGCATGACATTTGGACTGCGGAACGCCGCTCAAACCTTCCAGAGATTTATGGACAACACAGTATTAAAAGGAATAGAAAATATTTCAATGGTAGATCCTAATACGCAGGAAGAACACCGTAGTTCATTGTTCTGTTACATTGATGACATCATCGTTGCGTCAGAAAATGACGTCATAGGCAAAGAACATGTAAGGCGAGTGTTCAAACGGTTCAGTGAAATCGGAATCACGTTAAATGTTTCTAAGTTTAGTGTCAATTTGCTGCGAGCGAAGTAGAGTTTTTGGGGTACAGGGTCTCGCAGGAAGGAATAAGCCCTTTGGCAGACAGGGTCAAGGCAATATCTGACTTTCCTAAACCGGATACGGTGGAAAGTCTGAGAAGATTCCTAGGGATGGTTAATTTCTACAGAGCGCATCTTCCGAAAGCGGCCGGATATCATGCTCATTTGAATAAATTCTTACATAACGCAAAGAAAAAGGATAAAACTAAAATTGTTTGGGATAACGAATCTGAGTTAGCATTTGAGCAGAGTAAGGTAAGCCTACAAAGCGCCGTGACACTGGCACACCCTAAGTCAAATGTTCCGTTATCATTGATGACAGACGCGTCCAATACATGTGTAGGGGCAGTCCTACAGCAAAGGATTAATGGTGAATGGCAGCCTCTAGGTTACTTTTCAAAAAAGTTATCAGACACGCAGCAGAATTACAGTACATATGACCGCGAATTGCTTGCAATATACATATCCATTATGCATTTCAGAAACTTGATTGAAGGACGCCAATTAACAGTGTTTACAGACCACAAGCCCCTTGTTCATGCATTAACAAAAGTTAATTCAGGGAAAGAAACGCCTAGACGTATCCGGCAGTTATTATACATAAGCGAATTCACTAACAATATTCAACACGTAAGCGGTAGCGATAACATTGTAGCGGACGCTTTATCTCGTGTTGAAAGTATCGTATGTCCGACAACAGTAGATTACGACGAACTCGCGTCACAGCAGGAAAGCGACGATCAGATTACCGAATATCTAACTAATAACAACCCGTAACAAATTAAATTGAATAAACTCTATTTACCCGACGCAAAAAGAAGTATATACTGTGACACATCAACAGGTAATATAAGGCCGTATGTACCGTTGAATTTCAGGAAGATAGTTTTTAATTCAGTACATAACATGAGTCATCCCGGTATTAGAACAACTTTAAGAATGGTAACTTCGCGTTATTTTTGGCCAGGAATTAATAAAGATATAAGAACATGGACTAAAAGCTGCATTCAATGTCAAAAAACTAAAGTCAATCGCCATGTGTTTTCAGGTTTGGGGACATTCGCGCCGAGCGAGAAGTTCGAACACATCCACGTAGACATCGTTGGGCCATTGCAAACTACACAGAGGGGTAACAGGTATTGTGTCACTATAATAGATAGGTTTACGGGTTGGCCGGAAGTTGCACCCACCGCAGACATTACAGCAGAAACCGTAGCAAAGGCCATTTACGAGAATTGGGTTTGTCGATTCGGATGCCCGAACAGGCTAACTAGCGACCAAGGCAGGCAATTTGAAAGTGATTTATTCAATAATCTATTAAAGTTATTAGGAGTGCAGAGAATTAGAACCACACCATACCACCCGCAAAGTAATGGCAAGGTAGAAAGGTGGCATCGCTGTCTTAAGGTAGCTCTCGCATGTAGGTTATCAGACGCAACGTCATGGGATGATGAGTTGCCCACAGTTTTGTTTGGACTTCGCGCTGCCAGTCGGTGTGAAACCGGCTTTAGCGCCGCGGAATTAGTTTTGGGACAGCCTTTGCGCTTACCAGGCGATTTTTACAGCGATGTAAGTAGAACAGCTAGTTGTGATCATTATACATACGTAGAAAAATTGAGAGAAACATTTCATAATATTAAGCCCAAAGCAAGAGCGGATAGCGATTCGCGAAAATTATTCGTTTACAAAGATTTGATGTCATGTTCGCACGTTTTTATTAGGAATGATGCCGTAAGAAAACCACTGGTCCCCACTTATGATGGCCCTTATCGCGTTATAATTAGATCTGACAAGGTTTTTAAGGTACAATTAAGCAATAGGAACGTATATATATCAATAGATAGGTTAAAGCCCGCATATATTTTAAAAGAATCAGAACACATTAATGATTTAAATAGTCAATATACAGACATACCGAATGATAATAAAAATATGGACAGACATACTGACATGAACATTAATAGCGATAAGTTAACAACTCGTACCACACGCTGTGGCAGAACCGTAAAGATGCTAGTTCGATTTAAATTGTGAAATACTTATAGACATATTATAGCATATTATCTAGGTCATTATATCACCTAAGCAACATGTTTACGGCACTCGTATAATAATTAGTATAGAAGTATAACCGTACCAATGGTACATGGCAATATTTGTCAATATGGGTAACTACCAAGCTAAAAATGACCAAGTTATTATCGCACAAGAGGGTTCAGACAATTCAGCCAGGGCTGAGTTAGAAAGGAAGATAGAAACGTACGGAATACTCATCTTTGTGGTTGTGACAATAGTTCTCAGTGTTTGTTTCTACATTCGTTTCTGTTTGTTTGTGTTTGTGTCATTGTATACGTTAGTTTCTGTTTTTGCTGAAAGCATGGGCAGTGTGGATTATTGAGTTAACACGCTAGCACTTTATACTTCCTACGACAGGTAGGTTTTGCCACAACATTAAGGGCATATCCAACTAAAGGTTTACACAAGGTCATGCCTTACTATCTGTTATTCTGAGGCAAAACGCAAATTTTCCTGGACTTTAGAATTGCCCTTGTCAGACCAATACTTATGTGAATGATATTATTTGCAGATATCGTGAGAGTCCCGAACGCTACCCTGCTGGCTTCGTATCGGTCTTCCAGGCCACAAGAACCAAGAAATCCGACGGTGCCCACAAGACCACAAACACCAACAAATCCTACAGCGCCGGATGATTCGGGTTCGATTTGGCATTTGGTACTGATGCGGCACAATACAATGGTAAGATCTCTCCTACAGACTAGTGAGCCGGCGCCAGTAAATATAACTCCAGAGCAGATTGTGCTTGCGGCACCGGCTCGACCTCAGCCTCAGCCTAGGGTTTCGGCCCCCCATACAAACCCAGAGCCTATCCGGCCTTTGCCACCGATTAGACCTCGGGTCCTGCCTAGGGCTCCGGCCTCGAATGCATACACAGAATATAATCGGGTCTTAGCCCACAACAGATCTATGCAACTGGCTAGGTCTCCGGCGCTAGATACACACCCAGAGCCTATTCGGCCTTGGCCACCAACTAGATCTCGGATCCTGCCTAGGGCTCCGGCCTCGAATGCATACACAGAGTATAATCGGGTCTTAACCCCGAGCAGATCTATGCAACTGGCTAGGTCTTCGGCGCGGCGCTAGATACACACCCAGAGCCTATTCGGCCTTGGCCACCAACTAGATCTCGGGGCCTGACTAGGGCTCCGGCCTCAAATACATACACAGAGTATAATCGGGTCTTAACCCCGAGCAGATCTATGCAACTGGCTAGGTCTTCGGTGCTAGATACACACCCAGAGCCTATTCGGCCTTGGCCACCAACTAGATCTCGGGGCCTGACTAGGGCTCCGGCCTCAAATACATACACAG